>AJFK01000654.1:0-21341 GCA_000467715.1 Hysterium pulicare CBS 123377
GCGGCGCAGAGATTGCTCCGACGGACATGACTATGGTCAAGATAGACGTAATAACACTTTTCGCGGTCAGTTTAAGCACGCAGGACAATGCGAGGAACTGGATGCCTTACACGAGCAGGACCTCTACGCTTGCGATTCTTTGTGTCATGAACAGCCGAACGGCCCACCAGAAACAGAGTGCTGCAGTTCTGATAAGGGTTGTTAGTCTCGCAACCCCACAAAGACCAGTTTGGAGATGGTACTGACGCATAAATCGCAAAAAAGACTATGCGGAATCATTAGCACATTCGTAAGATTGTCAGATAAAGCTTTTACTTGCCTAGTGCGGATTGTAGGGCGACCCATATCGACATCTGCTGGCCATGCCGAGCGGCTGCTTTCACCCAGCCACCATAGATTTCTGCCATCTTGCCCTCTGCACCACATGCGGCCACCATTCTGATCGACGAAATCGTCTCACTTGCGGTAGCTGCCCCTTCTCGATCAGCCTCCTGCACCTGGTTCCATTTTTTGACGAGGAAGTAAAGAGTGAGACTATAGACGATAATAACAAATACGAGGCCGACAATAGTAACAATAGCTAGCCGCCAGCTGAATATGAAGGCAACCACGATTGCCGAAATAACGAGAGAGATGTTCTGGATAAGGAGACATAGTTTTTCTGAGATTCCATCCTGGACTTGATTTGCAGTGATGGTAATGATCGCCGCTGTATGCCCCTGCGGAATGCCATCGACATCTGAGACAGGCAGAGCCATCAAAGACCTCAGATACGTGAGGCGAATCGCCGCGGAGATTCGAAGGCCTATGTGACGGAAACCGAGCTGTAAAGCGTCAACAGCAGATTCTTCAAAACCGAGTTAGTAGACCTACTATAGCGACATAATCGAGAACAAATCTTGCGGCGAATATGTAGATCATGAACATTCTTGAGCCTCCACATTAGTATAGCTCGTGTTTTTCAAAGATTAACGACTCGTACACATTCTTCGCGATCTCATCGCGAAATTGCTCTGGCGTCCAGCCAGTGTAGTAGCGAGCGTAGAATGCCGTAAATACGCGAACCAGCTTGGCTGTCTCGGCGTCAGAAGAAGAAGATTTTTGAAAAGCGACATCAGGACGCACCAAAGATGATGTTCATCAAAGGAATGGTAACTCCAGTTGCTGCCGAGGAGAGTGCAGCCGTGATAAGCCATGCTCGATCAAGCTGGGTTGAGTAGGAAAATATTCTCTATTGCATCTTAGCTTCGAACCAGCACCATGATCGCCGACGGGGTCGAAGACTCGAGGGCGAATGCAATTGAAAGGAATCTTACTAGGAAATGCTGCACAGAATGTTTGTAGGACTGCAGTTTTTTGGACGAAGCGGCCTTGACTTGCTCCATTTCGACTGAGGGTGCGCTTGCCTCTCTCCGAAAGCGTCGAAACGGCTCCAAAGTATGTTTTCGAAGCTTCTCTCAGATGTGCTTTCCATGGCGTCGGGTGCAGTTGGGCTCAACGTCGCAAGACATGGCTGAATGCAAAGACAGGCAACACTATACTCGGTACGTTCCGCGCCACGCGACATTTTGGGTGAATGCGATGGATAGGAAGGCCCTCTGCGCCTCCTGATACCCGGCAGATTGAGCTGTATAACTGTTGGGATATGGGGCATGGAGATGTATAGCGACATTCCGGCTGAATGCGAAAGATAGGAAAGATGCAGGGCAGTCCCGCATCACGCAAGCTCTCGACTGCTCCGATCGATCAGACCCGGCAAGTTGAACGGCATCTGCGTTTCGAGTATGGGCATGGATGGCGGAGTATTGGCATGGGGGCGTAGATGGGAGGATGCAGGTACAGATGGATGGAGATTGACTTGTCCACGGCCGGCACTCAACGTCACTCACGTCGGCAGCCAAGGGGTCGGGCTTGGCAGAGCCCGCGGAGGACGAGGAGACGTGACGCGTGGCCTCGGCGCCCGGCGTTGCTGCCCGCGTCGCTGGGTACAAAGGAACCCGGCGGCGCGCCCTCGTCAGCGCCCGAGGCCCGATCATGGCGACACTCTGCTGCCGACTCGCCGCCGTACTAGAATGCGATGATGCGATGATGCGATGATGCGGTGCTGGCTCAGGCGTACGTTGAATGCTTTAATATCTTAATATCCAGTTGAGCAGACAAGCTATCTAACGTCTACGGCAGCACAGCACATCCATTCCCTCCTCACCCAATCAACGCGGCCTGGCATTCTGGCAGAACTTCGACAGCATCTACCCCTCCCGCTCGCGCTCGCGGATATCCGCAATCATGTCGCGAATGACATCGCATAGCTCCTTCACCGTTTCCTTGTCGCGGGGCAGCGTGTGCCCTTTGGCGTGGTCAAAGAGAATGGCCGTGTCAGGGTCGCACACGTTGAAGAGCGCCATCGACCCGTCCACATAAGGGTCCAAGGAGCCGACTGGGCCGCATGTCGCCGTTAGCAAATAGCTTCTTACTCTTCTTCTCTTCTTGCGACACCGAAGAATGAGATGCTGGGGATCGAGCGGGGAAGTACTCACTGACATGACAGGTGGCCACTGGCACCTGCAAATCCGTCTCGTCGGCAAGCATCATTCCCGTCAGATCTGGCTTCAGCGGTGGCCACCCACCAAAGAACATTCCGAGCTTGAACGTGTTGTTGTAGTCGCTGCTCTCCCTCAGTGCCTGCTCTTTCATAATGAACGTGCCAGCCACCAGCGCGCCCTCCGAATACCCTATGATTCCTTCAAATGGGCCATGTTCTCTAACGATGCCCTGCAGATACTCCAATGCCTCGGCGGCAGTTTTGGCAAGGCCCTCGTTAACCCTCAGTGGGTTGAACAAGCGTAACGTGTCTTCCGGCGATGCGCCGGACGGAAAGTCGCGAATTTGCTCGAGTCCATCGACTGCGCCCGGCTCTTTGCTCCCCTCCATCCATCGGAAGAATGGTGGGCCTCCGAAAAAGTCCTCGAAGCCCGGAGGCGGGACAGCTTCGTGCAGTCCGTGAATGAAGTGGAAAGTCGCAGTGCCATCGCTCTCCAGCTGATTCACAATCGGGGCTTCGAGGGGGTCAGCGCAACTACTTGGTAAGTGTCTCGGACCTACCAATCTGCACTTTGAATTTCTGTGAAGGCGTGAGTTTTATGATCTTGCACGGTCTGGGCAGGAGCGGCGTACATCGACGTTCCCAAAGGCGCCTGCAAGGCACAGAAATCGCATCCCCATGTTTTCTTTCAAAGCTTGGTGGCGAGACTTCAGCTGCGATATGCCTCGAAGGTCAAGCAGGTGGTTTATTTTCTGCAGGTTCTGCTGGGATAACTCCGAGTTAAATTGTCGGGCTTCGCTACATCCTCCCATCCCTATACGAATATATTCGATGCACAGAAGCCCACTGCATACGTGCCACTCATTTACGCATGTCTAGGTCTAGAGTAATAGTCCGAGGCTTCCACTTCACCGTGCGAAACAAGAGGCAGGAATCAGGATGGCGGTATTCAGCAACGTGTCTTGATTGCGCCGCGACTGGCCGCCGTGCAGAAGGGGCGGCTGGCCTTCCAGAGGCTCTGCGGATGCCTGAGGGCTTTGCGGGTTTGCAATAGAGTGTGGAACAACGCCTTCTGCGCTGGACGTTGCGTGGGCCAGCCTGTGGTGTTGCTAGCGCCAAAGCCACACGGCCAGACTGGCTACCCACAAGACGACTCCAATCTAACTGCCATGAATGATTGAAGACGTACGATCAATCAACCAAGTAGCGGCCTAGAAAAGCGTCAATCAATGGCGAAACAAGGGCGTTGATTGCCTTGGGTGTTTGAAGATTGATTGACGTTGGGGTGGTTGATATTTGTACTGCCCTAGGTACCTGGCCCGGTAGCGGTCGGGGCAGCTGGGGTAACCAGTCGATCGGTGAATATTTCCCGGGTCCGGACAGCAAGTTGATCGGAGAGCGACGCCATTGCTTCCACGGCTAAAAGATAGAGGGATCGTCGATACCCACAGACTCTTCGCATTATTCCCTTGCTTCGATCACTAGGAGCAGCCACCGGTTGTGAAGGGAGGCTTCGGGAGATGCCAACGGCCATGACATGCATCCTCAGGGCCGAGACGGGACCCTGCCGTGCCCGCATCTGCGGCCAATCTAGCGACAGGGGCCGCTGCTTCCGGCACTTGTTGGATGGCACGATGCGCCGACGAGTGGAGATGCGACCGGGTCTCCCTGCGCCGGCGTAGATAAGGCACGCTCGCTTGGGGGAGATCCCGATCGCAGGGCCTCCCGATCCCTCTGCGCGCTCGCCGCCAGGACAGCTTAGCCCGCAGCAGCGCGAATATAACCCCCGGGCCACCCTTCTTATCTTCTACTTCCCTTCATCTATCCCCTCCAGCCCCATATCTCTGCCCTCTATATTGCAATCGCCGTTCAATCACACGCTATTTAGTCTGCACTTCTTCCAGCAGGCATTCGCCCGGCATCCGGCAGTCGCCGTGTCCAATCGTCACGGTGCAAGCAGCTTCTGGCCCAATCACCCTTGCCAACGGATATGAAAACTCTCAGCCTCGCATTGCACTGGCCAGCATTGACTGTTTACAACTTGGCATGTCCCAACAATGCCTTTGGGGACTCTCCCTGGGACGACTCTTCCCGAAATCCCATAGTGACGACTGCAAGATCATCTCAGAAAACCACGCGCAAACAGCCAAGCTCCGTCGATAAGCTTTGGGCTCGTAGCTTGCATAGCACCATGCCCGACCTGGCACAGACCATCGTTCGCGGAGCCACTGCAGCCTCCTTGCCATCCTCCTCGGCCAGACCAGGACAGCTCCTCCAGCGCCAATCTCAAATTGATTGCTTTCGTTGTATCTGGCCAATTCGTCGATCGGCGTAACGGCCGTGGACTTCCTACCCATGCCGACTCAACCTGGGTTTTTCTACTTTCAGGCCGGCCGGAAAAGTGGGCGGAAAGATTACACGAAGCAGGAGCGAGATGCATATCTGTGTGAGGATTAAAAGAGTGGCATTACCTTCGCTGTACTTAAAACATCTTTTTTATGTTCTCGGTTTTGCAGCTTTACTCTGCATGCGTTATGATCGTCTCTCCTGACTCCTGACTTTTTCCATCTTTGAGAGATCATGGCACCCGGTCGGATGATGACCAACGGGGACGATCTTGAGCATCAAGGTCAGCCTCAACCTGCAGCTCCTAGCCAGACGGTGAGGGACTCCATCATGTACAATGACGAGCCTCCTCATCTGAACGGACATGTTCACAACGGCGATGGCTCTCATGCCGAGCCTCCCCGTCTTAACGGACATGTTTCCAACGGCGATGGCTCTCGTACCGAGTCTCCGCACTTGAACGGACACGCTCAAAACGGCAATGGCTTTCATACCGAGTCTCCCTCCAACGAGCCTGGAAGTCCTCTCCACGGCTTCGAGAACCCCCATTCCAACGGGTCACTCGATGGTGAAGCGAAACCGAACTGCAACATGAACATGCCTATTGCTGTCATTGGCATCGCGGTGCGTGCAGGCTCAGCTGCAACGCCCGATGACTTCTTCGAGATGTTGTCTAGAGGACGAAGTGCGTTTTTGCCAGAAATACCACCAGAGCGTTTCAACAATGCAAGCTTCTATCATCCGAATGCCGGGAAGCTCGGATGCATCAATACCAATGGATCTTCTTTCATACAGCAAGACGTCACCAAATTCGACGCGCCCTTCTTCAGCATCACGGAGCTGGAGGCCATCTCAATGGACCCTCAACAACGTCTCCTATTGGAATGTGCATTCGAAGCTCTCGACAATGCCGGAATCCAGAAGCACGCCACCGTTGGTAAAGACATCGGTGTCTTTGTCGGCGCAGGTTCTCCGGAATATGAGTTTGACCTGTTCAGAGACTCGGATACCATGCCGATGTTCCAAGCAACCGGTAAGTCAATGCCAGCAGCTGTCGACTCACTTGTCTAACTTCCGAAGGAAACCATCTGGCTATGCAATCCAACAAAATCAGTCATTTCTTTGATTGGCGGGGCCCCAGTGTAACAATGGACACCGCTTGCTCCTCTTCCTTGACCGCGGTTCATTTTGCTTGCCAGAGCATACGGAATCGTGAATCTGAGGTCGCATTGGTCGGAGGCTGTAATCTGAATTTGATACCCGAGTTTTTCATTAACTATTCCACGTCCAGGTAAGCAGTTCAACGCGTCCTTTTGGCGGACGAGACTGACAACATCACCAGACTATTGGGCAACGACGGCAAATCCTTTTCCTTTGATGAGCGGGGCACAGGATACGGTCGTGGCGAAGGATGCGGCATGATCCTTTTGAAGCCACTTGATCAAGCGGTGAAGGACAATGACTATATTCGCGCAGTAATCTCCGCAAGTGGTGTCAATCAGGACGGCTACACGCCTGGTATCACTATGCCAAATGGAGAATCCCAAGAAACTCTGGTGCGAGCAATCTATCACAACGCAGGCCTCGATCCCTCGCAGACCGGCTACGTGGAAGCGCACGGCACAGGCACTCGAGTTGGCGATCCAATTGAAGTCACCGCACTGCACAACGTGTTTAACGAAGGACGAACACCACGAAATCCTCTTTACCTTGGCTCTGTCAAATCCAATATCGGTCACCTCGAATCTGCTTCGGGTATCCTGGCCGTAATCAAAACCGCTGTGATGCTGGATAGAGGATTCGTGCTGCCAAACTACGACTTCAAGAGCGGAAACCCCAAGATTCCGTTCGCAGAATGGGGATTGAAGGTTCCAATCAGGCAACTACCGTGGCCGAGAGGCAAGCGCTTCGCGAGTATCAACAACTTTGGATTCGGAGGAACCAACGCACACGTCGTCATGGAGAGAGCACCATTCCGGACCAGCAGCGAAAATGCTGCCTCCGGTACGAAAGAAGATCCCACCAAAAAGCTGTTTGTTCTGTCCGCGGCAGACAAAGTCGCTTGTCAGTCTCTCATGCTCAACTTGAGTACTTATCTTGAGAAAAGGCCCGAGATGTTCGAGAGGAATCTCATGAGCAATGTCGCCTATACTTTGGGACAACGCAGATCCCTCCTGCCATGGAGGGTAGCTATTCCGGCTACTGAATCCTTTTCTCTAGTCGAGAAACTGTCCAAGGGCACAATCAATCCTGTCAAGGAGTCCGGCAGACCTCCTAGGATAGGTTTCGTCTGCACCGGTCAGGGCGCACAGTGGTGGGCAATGGGCCGTGAGCTATATGAAAAATACCCCATCTTCACCCAAATCATCGACAGAGCAAGCGCTATCCTCACTGATCTAGGTGCACCCTACACTCTGGTCGATGAGTTGAGCCTCGATGAGAAGACGACTCGAGTGAATCAGGCACACATCAGTCAGCCTTCTTGCACTGCCATCCAGCTGGCTTTGATCGAGCTACTTCGGTCGTGGGGAATCGTACCGACCGCGGTCATTGGCCATTCCTCTGGAGAAATCGCCGCCGCATATGCAGCCGGTATCTTGTCGGTCGAGTCTGCAATGCAGATTGCTTATCACAGAGGTCGCCTTGTCCCCGTGTTGAAGGAGAGGTATCCCGACTTGCAGGGTACCATGATGGCCATTGGCTGCGGAAAGGAGGAGATCGATCCACTCATCCAGCAACTGAGCCAAAGAGAAGCCAGAATAGCGTGCTACAACAGCCCTCAGAGCTTGACAATTTCTGGAGACACGCCGGCCATCGTTGAGCTATCGCAGGTGCTCGAGGAGAAGCAGATTTTCAACAGGACCTTGGTCATCGAAACAGCATACCACTCTCATCATATGGAGCTAATTGCCGAAGACTATCTCGATTCGATTCAACATCTGCCAGCTCCTGAGAAGTCTGATGTTCGCTTCTTCTCATCGTTGACTGGGAAAGAGGCATCCTCGTCGGAACTTGACTCGAGCTACTGGGTCAGCAACTTGACTAGCCCAGTCAAATTTGCTCAGGCTTTCACCCATTTAGTGGCACCTTCCGGAGATTTCTCGACTGGAGTTGACATCGTTGTCGAGATTGGTCCTCATTCCGCGATGCAAGGCCCGGTCAAACAGACCTTGAAGTCCGTCGGAGGAGCCGCAGAGAAGATCCCGTACGCAACGACGCTCGCCCGGAAGAAGGATGCGGTCGACACTATGTTGGACCTTGCTTCGACGCTTTTCTGCAAGGGAAGCCACGTAGATTTCGCAAATGTCAATTTCCCGAAAATGTCCAAGATGCCGAGTGTCTTGCCCGATCTTCCCAGCTATCCCTGGAACCACACCAATACTTACTGGCACGAGTCACGGATCGCCAAATTGCACAAGAACCGAGAATTCCCAAGACATGATATCCTCGGAACACTCGCGAACTATTCGAACGACCTGGAGCCGACATGGCGAAACATTATCCGCTTGGATGACCTCCCGTGGCTACGTCATCACAAGATCCAGTCTTTGACCATCTTCCCAATTTCCGGCTTTGTAGGAATGGTGGTCGAAGCTGCCTCCCAACAGGCCAAGTCAAAGGATATCGATGTGGGTCAACTTGAACTCCGCGATGTAACCGTCCACACGCCGCTCATGATTCCGGACGAGACTGTCGAATTGACTATCACACTGCGCTCTCCACAGGCCGCCGATGTCAGCGTAACCCAGATGACGAGCAATTTCCTTATCCACTCATACTCTGCGAGCAAAGGCTGGACTGAGAACTGCTCTGGTATAGTCATCGTGAAGACGAACGAGCTCAATGAAGTCGACGGGCAGACACAGCTCGAGCGAAACGCGGCGTCTCTGGCAGAGAAGACGTCTGAAATAGAGAAAATAGCATCCACGGTGCCTCAGTCGCAGATCTACGATGCTCTTGCGGACTTGGGCGTGGCTTACGGTCCGACTTTCCAGGGGCTTACGGACTGCTGCGCGAACGAGGAACATGCGGTGGCAAACATCACCGTCGCTGACACTGCTGCGGACATGCCAGAGCACTTCGAAACGAAGCACATTATACACCCATCATTCCTAGAGCAGCTTATCCAGATGTACTGGCCAATTCTTGGTGCTGGGCGTACCCCTCTTGACGTCGTCTGTCTTCCGGCATCCATCGGCAGGCTCACAGTGTCTTCCAGAATCTTGGAGCATGCCAGTGCTCCTGGTCAGAGCCTTCGCTCCTACTGTTCAGCGACCAAGCCGCTCTCGACCCAGAAACCCAGCAAGGTTTCCATGTTCGCCGTTGCTGGCGAAGAGACTATCATTGCCATTGATGATCTGACAATAGCTCCGCTTCCAGCAACTGATATGGACGGAAATGATCAGGCCGCCAGGGAGCTGTGCTACAAGCAGATCTGGGAACCAATTCTGGAGCCCCTCAAGCAAAGCGAGGAGGTCAGAGTGGACAGTCCGCAAACCGAAAATCTCAGCAATGGAACCGCTCTGCCGACAACGCCAATCTCGATCATTCACGGGACATCCTCGTCTCAACTGGAACTTGCTAGAATGCTTGCTGCATCAATCGAAAGCCTTAGCAGCGTAAAGGTTGACCTAGGCACACTCGAGGACATAGACTCAACCGACAAGCAGTGCATCTGCATAACAGAGCTCGACCAGTTTATCCTTCCCACATTGACCAGAACCCAATTCACGGCTCTCCAGGCCATAGTACAAAACTCCGAAGGACTCCTCTGGGTTACACGAGGCGCATATGGTCAAAATGGCGACCCCACTGGCAACATGGTCTGCGGTTTCAGTCGCGCCATTCGTTCTGAGAATATGTACAAGTTTGCGACGTTGGACCTCGACGCAGAGGAAAAACTCGAAGATGCATCTGCCATTCAAGCAATTCTCAAAATCTTCAAGACAGTAATGAGCGCTAAGAGCATTGAGAATACCGAGATGGAGTTCCAGGAGCGAAAGGGCGAGTTCTGGACTCCACGGATTGAGATCGACGAGGTCGTCAATGAGTACGTTCATAAAAAGGTCTTTCCTCCGGCCGTTGAAGAAACCAAGTTCGGTGGCAGCGCACGCGCCCTGAAAATGGCTATATCCACCCCTGGAATGTTCGACTCTCTCTACTTTGTCGACGATGAGCTGAGAGGGCAGGCGCCAGCTGCTGATCAGATTGAAATCCAAGTCAAGGCTATCGCAGTGAGCGCGAGAGATGTGCAAGCTGCCACGGGCCATGTCGATGCTTCAGCGTTTGGAGAAGAGTGCAGCGGTATCGTGAGCCGCGTAGGGAAGGACGTCAAGAACTTTGCTGTCGGAGATCGGGTTGCGGCCATAGCTCCAGGGGCTTTCGCTACCTATGCTCAAGCTAATGCAGACTTCGCGATGAAAGTCGGCGCGGGACTTTCCTTCGAAGAGGTCGCAAGCATGCCGTTAGCTCACTGCTCGGCACACTATAGCTTGATCGATCTAGCACGATTGGAGGATGCGGAGAGTGTGCTCGTCTTGAATGGCGCAGGGGCCGTGGGACAAGCTGCGATTTCGCTAGCTCAAACAATCGGGGCGACAGTCTTCACCACGGTTGAGACTGCCGAAGACAAGAGTGTGTTGATGGAAGGGTTTGATCTTCCTGAAGATCACATCTTCTACACCAAAGATGACCAACTCTCCACCTCGATCCTCCGAGCAACCGACAACCGCGGTATCGATGTAGTACTGAGCATACAGGCAGATGCGGAGCCCATTAAATCCGCTCTTAAATGCATCGCAGAGTTCGGCAGATTTGTCCGTGAACAGACAGGCGACATGTCTGGCAACGTCAAGCTCGATTTGTCAAGCTTCAATGGCAACATAAGTTTCTTCTCCTTCGACCTCCACACCTTAGCGACACGCAAGCCTCGTGTCCTGCGGCGCTTGGTCAACGACGTGTCCAGGTCCTTGAAGTACGGCAAGTTGAGACCCGTCCAATCCGCCACCGTCATGTCCATCGCCGAAGTGTCACAGGCCTTCAAGCTTGCTCGATCGACGCCGTCCAGCAGCAAGATTGTCGTTGTTCCGCACCACGACGATATTGTCAAGATAACCCCATCCAAGGAAATCGTCAAATTGTTCAAAGAGGATGCGACGTACATCTTGATCGGCGGTACCGGAGGTCTGGGCCGGGGTATGACTAGGTGGATGGCTGCCAGAGGTGCGAAGCACTTCGTCCTCCTATCCAGGAGCGGTAGCGTAACCGGACATGTGAAGACCTTGGTTGACGAGTTGGCTCCTTTGGGCGTCAACGTTGTTGTGCATAGTTGCAACGTGGCGAACAAGGAGGATGTAGATACGCTGATAAAGACGAAACTGACAGGATTGCCACCTATCAGAGGTGTTATCCATGGTGCAATGGTTCTCAGGGTAAGTTGTTCCTAAGAGTCTCAATCTTACCGAGTACTGACAACGTCACAGGACAAGCTATTCGATAAGATGAGTCCCAACGACTGGACTGAGGTCATCGAGTCCAAAGTCCAAGGAGCCTGGAACTTCCACAACGCTTTGGAGTCTGTTCCCCTTGACTTCTTCATCGTGTACTCCTCCTCTGCTGCCGCCATGGGCGGTCGTGGCCAAACAGCTTACGCAGCTGCGAACGCCTTCCTCGATGCTTTCGCACAGTATCGGCGCTCACAGGGCTTGCCCGGCGCCTCACTCGGGCCCACCGCCGTCTTGGATGCCGGATTCCTATTCGAGAACTCTGAGATCTTCAACGAGATCCAAAGAAACATCGGCGACAACCACATCAGCGAAGCCGAAGTGCTCTCACTGCTTGAATCCACCCTCGACGGCACTGCGGAGACAAGCTGCGACAATCACATCATCACCGGCGTGCACCTCGATCCTCTGAATCTGCAGTTCTGGGCCACGGACGCCAAGTACAAGAACCTGCGTATCGCAGCCGAAGCCATAGCGGCCCAGTTCAACGACGGCAGCAAGGCGGTATCCTGGAACGCAGCCCTGAAAGTCGCCGAGTCGCTACCGGAGGCCGAACAAGTGGTGTGCGATGGGCTCGTGGAGAAGATAGCCAAGACGATAGGCCTCGAGCTGGAAGAGATGGATCCGACGAGAAATCTTTCGAATTACGCTCTGGACTCGTTGACGGCGATTGATGTGAGGAATTTCATCACCAGAGAGTTTGAGTCCACTATGCAGGTCCTCGAACTGCTGGCTAGTGGAACGATTCAGACGCTGGCGAAGGCCGTGTGTGCGAAGAGCAAGTTGTTGAAGTTTGCGAGTTGAGTGGAGGAGGGGTTCTGCGGGCAAGATTTCCCCTCTCCTCTCTCGTCTCTTAAACTTCTCTAGATTGTCGCAAATTTCTTTGGTGCGGGCGTAGTTTTGTTCATCCTTCTTGTTTCTAATCATTTCGACGAAGAAGAAGGGGCTCTTCCGTCGCCATATTCCCTTTTCTCGCAATCTGTCTAGTAGTTGTGCCGGTTGTTGGTATATATATGAGCAATCTTTCTGTATATAGAAACCTATAACGAACAAATAAAGAGAATGAGTTCGATATCTAAATCCCATCGCGATGATTGTTGTCGTATCCGTGCAAGTTACTTATGCCCTCCCAACTGCCCACCATTTACATTCGCTGTCCGGCCATGAACACTGTTGTCTCAGTGAACAGCTTAAGGAACGCGCATAGAGCATCCAGACAACGGACACATGGAACAGCTGCTAGTATATGGGAATGAGAAGCTCTTCAGTAGTTGCAGCGACGTGAATTCCCACGGGGTTCCAAGTCATTCCCACGCGCGCACCACGCTCAGTCTCTCATGTTCTCGTGGAGCATGCCGAAGGTTTCTTCGAGCACAAAAATACCCACTCCATGATATATTCATTTGGGGAGAAATGTCCGGGGTGCTATCTACCTACATCTTCGTATTACCGGTGCCTGCTAACTCGTTATTCGACCGAGGACTGCAGGCTGCGCGCTCCTGCGACCTGACCCGACTGTTCCTACGACAAGGATCGTTCACCCTGGTTGTTTCCCAAATGCTGAACCAATAAGCGTCCGCGTTCCCCCATAACCCCGTCTCTCCGATCTTATCACCTCCGATCTTATCACCTCCGATCTTATCACTACGCGGTATGAGTTAAAAGACAGATGCCTAATCCTTGAACCTGAAATCGAGAACCACGCATGCAGAATAGAATGAGGGAAGACGTCTTATATTAGCTGAGGAGGGTCAAGTTTATTGTTATGGCATCTTGTGACTCAATTCTTCGGCGCAAGAGATAGTAACAATTCAATACTCGCACCAGTTCTCTCGGGTCGGGACTGTGGCAATCATGAAATATGATGATATCAAGTACGGCTAAGCGTAACCCACTGGATCAAGAAGTTGGGAAAAGTACTGGTAGACTTCGCTCTAGGAATCTCCTAGACTTTGAACGAGGACCCTTTCTCTAGACTATCCGCTGAGAGTCCCCTCAATCTGCCGCAAGGTAGACTACAAACTTGCTTTGTAGTGACCTGTGGCAAAAACGACTCGCTTCTGCTCGAACTGAAAAACGGTCGAATAGATTATAGGATTCTTCTACCTAGCACCTTTCCCTCTGCCGAATACTCTTAACGCTGTTAGCAGTAGACTTGCAGCTATCGCAATACTTGAGTACTTCTGAGATTAGATATCTTCCCGGTTCATCTTCCCGCCAACGCATTATCCGCAACCGATAACCGGAAAAGCCTTCATACCTACCCACTGAATGGGCGCGGCTGCCCAAAGTCCGACTATCGGCACACTTTGCATACATCTTATTTGTCGTTTCAATCAACAGCTTAAACAAGCTATTCTGAGCGGAGGCTGCAATGGCACGGTAGCCGGAGATTTGACCATCATGATTGGTCCTTTATGGTTCCAGAACGTAGCTAGAAGGAGCTTCTTGGGCCCAACTACGGTGTTCAAGACCAGAACTGCACTACAATTACTCATCCCTAAAAGAAATGCTGTCGTCGCGGCTCATGCAACAGGGATCCCGTCGGTGATCCAGATAAGTACAAAACTGGGCGACGAGTGATTGAAGGATTTGTTAGGTCCGTTCACAGCTTTATAGGGGATACAGAGACGGCGTTAAAAATGTAGTGCTGATAAAGACCCTTTTGATGACCAACAAGGGCCGCAATCCTACCGTGAGTTTAAAACTCTGAGCCCGTTAATCAGTGCATCCACCGATGATTATATGGAAGCCTTGAAGGCGTGGAAGCCTCAGAAGGGAGACTTATGCGCGGCTCTGAGCCTCTAATTAACAATAATGTCGCATCAAGCTGAAATCCGTTAGTGGCAGCGACATGGGCAACGCCATGCCAATCAATGGCTTCCCAATAACAAAAGCATTATCCCTTCATTACACCCCTATTCTATAGTTGGGATACAGAGCATTCGCGAGTATGTTTCGCATCTCCGCTGATACCTAGAGTTCAAACTTCCTCCGCATGTAAATTCCTTTGGCCAAAACAGCTTTGAGCGACCTCTGGAACAGACCTTACTCTTAAATAGCAGACCCTTGCGGGGGATGGAAGAGAAGTTGGCTGCTTTTACCGCCAGAGACTTGCGCGTAGCTTCAATGGTCCTATTCACCCAACACTAACATTCTGCAGTAGCATCTCGAGGATTATACGTCCGTTGCATTATAAAAAGTACTACTTATAATAAGTAATAAAAAACATTCTTGCTTTGTGGGGGCAAGGCCTTCCTGCAACACTTTTACCAACATTGTTAGTCTCAAGCAGAGAATTACCAGCCACTACTCTTACCTTCGTATCATGTTGCGAAATCGCAGCACTAAGTTGAGCTCATGAAACCAAGCCTAGACATCTGATTGTCGAAACCCCATACTGGACTAGCGACCAGCTGCGGGCTTTGCTCTTTCATCACACCTCGGAATCGAATGGAAGATAAGGCTCGTTTTCGCGTTAACATTATGACGATAACTTCAAAGAAAATGTGTAGGGCTGTACCATTGCCCAGGCTGCGCCTCTCCAACCGAGCACATTGCAGTTCAGCATGGCCAGAGGTGCACCAATAAGACTTCGCCCAAGTTGGGTAGCAGATTACTAACAGTAACCGCTGAAAGGCGCAAGAAAATCATGCCCACTTTTGTATAGAGTTGCTGAAGATGGTATGGCTGGATCTTGAGACAAGTAGTCCATAGATGACATGAAACTCCACTGCAACTTTTCTCGATACAAGCATTTCTCCGGATATTAGCGGTGCCAACAGCTTCTCGAGCGACAATGGCCCCAAAGCCTCCGAGGTCATCGAAGGTCGCAACATTTCTCGTAAGCTCTTCGATATCGGAGGACGAAGGGGCGCATCGAAAAATGCATAGAATTCGTTGCCGGAAGTTAATACGCCGGAAGGGTGGTTTAGACATAGACAGCACAAACGTGGGTGAATACGAGGTTACGCATAGCTTTCGTTAGGTGGTGTAAATAGAGAGAATTACGGATCACACTTCTAACCTTGGTTCCGACTTTTCCTGCCGTTAAGGTAGAAGAATTCCTCCTGAAAAGCAATGTTTCTGCGACGAATTAGAAAAGTGGCCTATGGTAGCTAGAAGCAAATCTTTCGCAAAGGTTACCTTCTCTGATAATTTACGTACTCTCTGATGCTGATAAGTGAAGGTTAGCTTTTAGCCACAATGCTTCTAATATACTTCCCCTTTATTACAAAGATCGTTATGGAGGCTAACCGTCTCAGAGGCTGAGCCTCTAAGACGATTTGAGATTACTCCGCATATTGTAATAAGGCAAAGAATCTTAGAATTCATGCATCTCCTACGAACGCTGAGCACAATGGGAACATAAGCGATGTGTCATCGTCAAACACGCAACGGGTCCTTGGTGAAAATAATTCTAGATATTGGCTTTCAAAGAGTCCCTAGATTGGCACTTAGGAGGATGCTATCGCGCTTTAGATATGGTGACAGTAGTGAGCTCGTGGCATCGACTGCTTCCAGCCCACCAGGAACCGCCACGTCGACCACTTCACCCAAAGCGAGCGAAGTTTGAAACAACATAGATGTCGAGAGTAAGCCTGTTCAGTGTTGTTGGCCTGATCTATGCAGCAACGTGCGCAATCTCCTTACCAGTGTATCTAGTGAGGAATTAGACGAGATTTAGATTCTGGAAGAGCGGGGGTGGATGCAGTGGAAGAGGGGGGTGGATGCAGTGAAAAGCGGGAGTGGATGTAGTGGAAAAGGGGGGTGCACGTAGTGAAAAGGGTGTGGATGCAGTGGAAAGGGGGGGATGTAGTGGAAGAGGCCCTCCGCCCCCCATTCCACTACATCCACCCCCTTAGTCTAGTAGTCGCTAGAGTTTGATCACCTATGGGTATGGAGTTTGCTTCAGAGATTCCGATCTCATGCAAGTGCTCGCCGGTTCCCGCAGCTCCAGCGGTGGGAGTCGGTGTCCCAGTCTTATCAAGGCGATTCAACAAGCGTTGGATACTGAGAGCGAGGGCGCGGGAGAACCACGAGAATTAATGTTCTTTTGCTTCGTCAAATCTCACATATTGTCACGACCTTTAGGCTATGAACTGCGATTATACCAGTATAAAATGTTCTGTAACTCTGCGAATAAAATAGCCCCCAACTAGCATAGTTGTAGATGATCTTAGTCACGATGACGGAGCTTATTCACCATGTCACTTAATATTGGCTCTAATTGGCGGGGTCAGGGCTCGCGGACTGCTTCTCGTGAAAAGGGTGTGACGTTCGGACGATCTTAGGGTCAGCCGAAGGGCGTGAAGAGGTTCATGGGTTGTCAGGTCGGTCGTCCGTCAGGATGGCTTTTCCAAAAGAGATGAAGGCTTTCATTCAGAGAGTTCTTTCTCTACTGCTTACAAGTCAGCGATATTTGAAAATTTGTTGGCCGGTAATAGTGAAACACTGCCGGCGTGGGTAAGCTGGGTATGCTGAGGGTGATAGTATACCGTTACCGTCCCATATTTTGATGGTTGCAAATGAAACCAAGTACTTCTATCAGTAAGGACAAGAACTCTCAGGCTCACGATATTGAGAAAGATCCAGCACCGGATCCGGCTCGAAGCCAGCATATTATTATCGACAACAACTGCTATCACACGGCCAGCAACCTTTATAATTCTGCTCGTAAGATCCACCGTTTGCTTCAGCCGGTAAATTTCGTAGTGTGTCGGAGGTGATTAGCACGCTATACTGGGTTGACATCGTTTTCACGCCCCTAAAGGGTGACGGCCCTTTCAAGATGTTCGACAGCATGTGGTCGCCCACCAGGCTTTTGGGAATAGAAGATGCTCTCCGCCTACTACAGCCAGTAGACTAGAGGGAAGGGCACCGACTAGAAGCAGACCTTCAAAGGAATATCATTGCATCCGCAAGTAGCTCCTATTAAGAGCGAATCCCTTTTCATTCTACACGAAGTCCTAGCACTAGCTTAGCAGATCGTCATGCAGTCTTGATCGTACTATCAGGATCTGTACACACCACTCTGCGCTTCGAGGGTTCTTTGTATCAGCTTTACTTCTCTATGCTGGTCGTGGAACGACAGGTAGCCTTGAGTCTCGCCTCGTGGCTCATCTGGACCAACTTCCAGATTCAAGGCCGTCATGTGCATGCAGAAATTCCTGCCCATCTCGTGACTGACAGCGATGAGATGTGTATTTGTGAAAGAATGCTTGACGAGTCTGTACCTCGATATGTGAAGATCTTTCGCAGATAGCAGCGCGCATTGGCCGTAGTGTTTGTTCTAAGAATGATTGAGCACTTCCTTTTTGTGTTAATGTCTCCGCCGACTTCACATGTTCGCCTAAAATTTAAAGAAAAAGGTGCGCATCTTTTTACCTCAGACCGAAGATTTTCATTCCACCTGACTTACGTCTTCAGAATTAGGAACTACCGTGTCCGTTCAATAACGTTGCCGCCATCCTTGCGAAACTATATCTCTCAAGGGCAATGCTGTATCTTATTTACTGCATTAAAAAGTCCTTGCTTCAACGATATAGAGTAATAATGAAAGTTTTCTCAGCAACCATTCTTCAGGAAAGGCAAGAAGGCCAACAAGCCTCTGTAGATAGTAATGGTGTTTAGGATGAGCGTCTCTTCGAGCGCGTGCATCTTAATGGCGCCTTTAATTCAAGGAAGCTATATGCCAGCTTTGTTCATAAGATTGTCGAGCTCTACGGTAGGATGTAATGTTTTTTTCGACGGCCAAGGTAGCGGAGGTGTTGTTGGTGGCGTGCCGGGGGACCAAGTGGACGCGGCAGAGATACCTTGCTCTAGAGTGGGCGGTTGGCTGCGCGCCGTTGCGAAGATGCTCCCTGGGCTGGAGGAATTAGAGAGTACTCAGAGGAGTTTGGTGAGCTCAAGACCGAGGATGCTGAAGAGGAGTGTGATAAGGTAGAAAGTTATGGGAAGTTGACGATGGTGTTATCAAACATGAGGAAAGAAGTTTTCGAAATTCTTTATGTTTAATTAGCCAGAAAGAATTTTAAACGTAATAGGGGGTGAATTAGGAGCTAGGATTATTTGATCTCTGTGTGCTTTATATCCAAGAGATGCAGATTATCGGCGTCAAGTACATGTAGGTGTTCATGCTAATATACTTGGTTATGCTGTTGTATGGTACCCTTTATGATACCACGCAGTCATGTCCGCCATCTGTTCGCTTCCTTGTAAGGAGTTGCCACCGTCGTCAGACCATCAATCGGAGTCGGCTTTGCGCACGCGCCCTTTAGCATTAGAGCTTTTATTGCTAGAAAGAGAGATGTCTAGTTCAGTACGCTACAGAGTCGAACAATATAGAAGACACTCAACTTTAAGGACTGCTAGAGTGTGGTATGAAATCTCCAATTAAACATCCTAGTGAGACATTAGAAGAACGAATTACTCCCAATTTTGTTGAGATATACTTTTGCTAGTGACTCGTAATAGATATTTAAGATCTAGCATACCGACTGTCTATCGGCACTCTTAAATTGGATATTCTTTGAAGAGACGCTTTTAGAAGTAATTGCGGTTGCAGAATCTGTTTTGAGTTTTATAAAAACTTTTATGCTCGACGCTTAGCCTCCAGCAGCCGTAGGCTTTAGTTGGAACATCGTTCATAAAGATATTATTTATATACACCCTGCTCTTAGTCTGCTCCATGCCCCTTCGAATTTCATATGCTAAGAGTGTTTCTTTGGTGATGCAGCCGCCTGGGTATTGCTGTTTATATCGAGGCGACTGGCTCCGGGTGGAAGTGAGGAAAATCATGTTTCACGACTACGCTGTGACTGGACCTCATCGGCGTCCTTTCACTCGTCGCCAGCATACTCTGTCTCCTCGTTACTCTACAAGGGAGTCATAACTATTACTCCGGGTGATCTCAACGTATTATGGCGCCGTCGGTGGTCTTTGTAGTTCTGGTTCTAAAGAACGCCACCATCCCCATCACATAACGAAGAACCAAAGTATGGACTTCAACGCAGGGTTTGTTCTCCGCTAGGCGGCTTGTCTTCGATTCGTTCGCCTTCTACCTGCTATTAATCCAAGACGATGAAAAGCGCCTGCCTAATACATCTCAAGTGGATCAAATGCCCTCACTCTACTCAACAGAGGAGCCATCTAACACACATGTCGCCGACTCCATGCGTTGGATCTGGCTCTCTAGCATTTTTGATCCCATTAGTGAAAGTCTACTGACCGAGAAACGCTAGTCAACTCGGCTTTGATTTTCACCAAATATAATTACCTCTTTAACATGTCAATGGATAAGAAAAAATGTTTCGTATTACTGCGCCAGCCGATGCGTTGGCTACCAGATCCTCTTCACCATTGCCTCTGCATTTGAGGTTCGGATACCCTGCGTCACCGCACAGACTGTGCTCCCGCTCGAAAACATCAGAACAAGCATTGTCCGTAGGCTTTTTGCTCAGCTTGGTGGAAGTGCCATTTTTGTCGGCAACGCCCAAAGGCATCTTCGCCAGCGAACTGGACGACCAAGTGAGTACGTCAGTGATGCATGAGTGGAATCCCTTAAAAAGAAACATTCTGAAACCAAAACCTTCTCTACCGAAAATAGAACTTGATGATATTCAATTGAGAAGCTTAGCTTCAGGGTGCGAGATCCTCTTTTCTGATTATCGGAATTAACGAATTTCGATTAAGAAGCTTCGCCTCCGAGACATATTCCAATCTTAGTCCTCTTATTTTAGAAGCAACGCAATATAGTCAGCAATCTTTCTTTCAAGTCCCTCTTCTTTGTTATCTGCGTCCAAAACGATAGGCGCACCTAGCGTATAGTCCGTCAGATTCTGACCACACTTGGTATATCGGCGATGACGTCTTCTGAAGCATATTTGCAGGGCCAATTCTAAAGAATATGAACTACTGGAATATGCTAGCGGACACGACGACTCCGGTCGTTGCGTTCAGGGTGTAATTTCGTCCTCCAAAATTGATATCTACGCCGCGCTATGTGGCACATGTATTTATATAAAGCAATTAGATCCACATTCTCCAACTGAAGCTTCCATAAAAACTTGCCTCTGCATTGTTCCTCGCCCTTGTCTCCGTCTCAATTGTGGGCATCTGAGTCGAACTTCCTAGCCGAAGTGAGACCATCAATCTCCCGGATACCCACGGCCGCAAGAACCAACTTGCATAGATCCCAAATGGGCCGTATGTCACCGAGACAGGAGCCAACCAATCTTGCAGTGTACTGAGATGGTATTTCGCCGTCGTGTGGCAAAGTGCGTGCTCGCCGGCAGTGTGAAGAAAATGATTCTCAAAGGACGGCATCATCAAAGTCCACGGATTTGCTTGCTCGGTCATCTATGATACAAGCCTTTCGTCCCGTTGTGATCCGCGTTATAGACGTGCACAGAACACCCGCCCAGTGCCTTCCTGCGGGGATATAGCGGCGTCCAGGAGATTATCCCCTTTGTGATTGTGGTACTACCATCACATGTTTCCCTATCTTACATTTGCGTCCCACAAACTTGCTGTAACGTCGTTTGAGACAGCGAATCAACCTGCGGTGATACCAAATTAATATCCTTTCCAGCAAACGAGGGCACGAGGGCCGGAATTGGGATATTTATAGCGGTTACCAATCCTGTACTTGAGACCCGCCTCAATCATAGTAACTTGTTTGCCCTCTTCAGCCAATCGTACGATTAGAAGGGGATGGGCGGCCATAATGTTCCTAGTAGGGTTAGGAGACGGATGAAGGGCGCGTAACTACTCATAGCTGTTCGTAATCCCCTAGGTCCTAGAGGTTTCCTCAAAAGTCTAAGAGTGGTAATTAGCTATTTTTATCTCTTCTTACATTATATAATAGTAGGTTTAACAAATTTATCTTAATAAAATAAAGTAATTTTATATTTATAAAAAGAATTATTAATTAGGAGAATTATTAATTA
>AJFK01000656.1:0-17483 GCA_000467715.1 Hysterium pulicare CBS 123377
CCGTGGAGACTATGAATGATCCGATCAACATCCATCTGGCCATGGCTAAGGACTGTCCCAGGAATACGAAGAAGTGAGTAATTTCCACCACATTAAGCAGCAGAATCTAGCATGACCTCTAGATTTACTACCAACACGAATGTCTACTCCATTGACAATTAGAAGCTCGTATCGACAGATTTTTTTCACTATCCATTGAACCCTGGCCTAGCTCTCATTGACATCGGTGACTGTCACGGCACCGTTGGCCACAAAATGCATGACCACACGACGCACGTCCACTTCGTCGTTCAAAATATCCTTAGCATCATCCCCGCAAATCGGATTTCCCAGAGCAGTGCCCATGACATCATTAACCCGCAGCCAGTTGAAGGTTCGGACATCTACCGCTTCCGTTATATCATGCATAACTGAGCAGATGCCGGGCGGAAGGGCGATGTATGATGAAGTTCCATGTTGAAAAGGATTCTGAACAGAATTCAGCCCATGGCGAGGACTTCGTTGGAGCATATGCTGCTAAATTGGGAGGCGTAATTAAAGAAGGTAGATCAAAGTCTCATTTGCCACAGCGTTGAGAGGAAGTTGTCAGACCTGTTCTGGCTGAGTTAGAAGCGACCTATCGGCGGGTAAAGTTGCGTGGAGATGTGTCAAGAAATCAACGATGAACCTAAAATATGAAAAGTAACGAAGGAGGTCCGGACTGCAAGCTATCCTGACAGCATTGTCTGATGCATGGCTTCCGAGCGTGCTTGTTTCAACGATACACTATCACTTCCGGTTCCACCTCAAAGCCGTTCGGAAAGTCAATTAGGACGTGGCCTTACTAGTTCACCTTTCTTTACCTTTTGTGCAACTAATCAAGTCTAATGAAGGAGAATTGATCCTAATGAAAGTTGCCTTTAGAATGCATTCGAGAGTGAGAGGAATACTCGCAAAGACCACTGCTTAGAGAGCTTTTGAGTCCTTATAGTTTTTGGATTATAAAGATTGGAAGCTTTTGGAAGCGAAATCTTCTCGCTCAATCTCACGACTTCTTGAAAACCAACTCAGAAGCAACGCTTCCGAGAGAAGGTTTGTTCTTCTCGATTACGGGGAATTCTTGGAAATCGTTCCGAAAGCTTTGCTTCTCAAAGCACAATCTCTTCCCCTAAGAATCATGAATCTTAACATTTGCTATAGAAGCATTGCTTCTAGAAAGAACTGCATTTACCATGCGAAGTTTTAAGATTCGTCTTCAAAGCAAACATTTACATAATAATTGCTTCTCTTGTAATGTTCCGCAAAGATAATATCTATCTTGAAAGCATCGCCTATAGGAAGATTTCCTCCGACACTGATATGACCACTCCGACGAGGCAAATCTTTGGCATTACCGAAGTCGATATTGCGAATTAGTATGTTCACGAGAGGTGGAGAGGCTGCATGCAATTCGCATGACACAGTTCCGCACGGAATAAAGGGATCGAGATGCGCAACGTCGAATTCAACATGTTTGAATTATACAAGCCAGAGGACCAGCAACCAGACGTTGAAGACGAGGTTATCGAGCTCATCGGTACAGGATATCTACCGGATGTAGATGTAGAAAGCGATAGCACGCGAAGCAACATTAATGTGATATCTCGCGTACCACGAGAACCTCACGAGGAAGCATCAAATGGCGAGGATCAGCAACCTCAAGATGCCTCGCAAGGGCCTGATGAGGTGCTAACTCAAGAATCCCAAACACGTAAAGAAATCTCACGAGACAAACCTGGAGAGCCATCGGGTTTGCCGACACCAAATCTGACTCCAAGTGGTGAGGATGTGATGATTGGTCCTTCACGCATTGTTGCATCACGCTACATCGATTCATCGCTCAGTGCAGCCAACATCATCAATAGCGCATGCGCCGTACACTAGAGACACGGAAGCAGCTCCATACACCACTACTCTAATTGGCTCGAGGTGGTATGCTATCGGCGTACGCTCTAGCAGCGAGCTTGAATAGTGTAATCCCTACGCGTTAGGTATGCACGTACAAGTTCGATCTAGACGGCCATTTAATCAAGTTCAAAGCAAGACTCGTCGTCTGAGGCAATCTTCAGCTTCACGATGGAGAGGTCAGTTACGCGGTAGTACTGGCCGCTCGATCCTTTCGGCTGCTGATGGCTTACAGCTGCTTCCAATCTTGAAATAGATTAGTATGACGCAGTTAACGCGTTGCCGAACAGCCCACTGTGGAAACCACAGGCTCCGCCAAAGAATCAGAGAAGGTGATTTCGAGGTTGATTGGGTCAACACTCGTAGTCAAATCGCTGATGACTTCACCAAAGATCCGCAACCGCAACGGCATGAAGAATTTTATATGTCAACAGACTCTCTTGCCACCAAAGCATCACCTTTTTCGATCGGCTAGTAGAATCCGTGCATGTTGCGAAGCAGCTCGTCTGTATTAATGAAGATCTAATCTTAGAATGAGCATGAAATCGACATGGAAGGGCACTGGGAGATAGTCTTGCCGGCTGCCAGAGTCATTGGCTGTCCTTAACGCCGACCATGATATGAGCTCTCTCTTTATAGCCGTTGTGACCAACATTCAAGGCTTTGTCCTTCTTCTCGTCATTGTTGTGGGTTAACCACACATGAACCTTCATCGGTCAAATCGTACGATGCACCTATATCGCACTGCTGCCACTCTCCACCATATACGACCTTCGCGCCGGCCGCTGGAATATCAGTGGTCCAGTTCAAGCCGTAGGTGACGGTCCAGCCGACAGACATGACGGGACCCAGGATTGTAGAAGTGTAGACCATGGTATACTTCGCCTTACCTCCACCAGAAGACACTGGCGTGGCGATTTGGAGATTATAGTGGTTATGAGTGAGAGCTTGGAGCTGGTCACCATGCTCCTGAATATGGTCACCATGCTCCTGAACAATGACGGTGTAAGATGTTATGGCTATGATGGATGATAGCGAAGTAAGGGTCTGAAGCTTTGTCAACTTGATAGAAAGACTTGCCAATGTAGTTGCAAGTGCTTTGCGTGCTTTGAGTGCTTTGAAGGTAATGATGGTCAGGAAAGGCTGTTGTTAAAGCTCATCTTTATAGCTACTGTTGCTTCGGAGCGCCCGCCAGTCAGAGTCGTTCTCGTCCTCGTTCTGGTCCTGTCTCATTGCACACGCGCAGGGGGCTGAAAGGACATACACCAACCTGGAGCTAATAGATTCTGTGATGGCGTACGTCTGAACAGCCTCGATGGACATTGCATTTCACCGCTCGCTCCGCTATGTCTTCAATCGATTGTTTGCCCAAGAATGGTCAATCTGGAGAAGCTGAATGGCTAAGCTCGAGGCTTTAGTAAAGAGACTTGACACACCTCGTATATGATTTATTAGTTCGGAACCCGAGGCCGAATCCAAAGCCATCCAGGTCTTCTAGACTCGCTATGGATGCTGTTCAGCGAACGCAGCGGGCGGTGTGTGAACAGACTGAGCAAATAGACTAGTTGAATACACCCTCTTTCCAGCGTCGGTGATGTGTTGATTCGTTGGATCGTATCCAAAGGATGTTCACGCTAGAACGAGTGTGCATCTTCAAGGTCGTCCTGCACACACTAAATGCAATCACAGTGCATTTAGTTATGCCCTCATACAATTCCGTTCGAGGCATGGTCCTATGGTAGAGCTGGATAAGGAACTCCTAACCTGCGGTGCTAGTAGAGCTCATGTTGTTATCGGCGCCATACGCAAAGTTGTTAAAGGCAAAGTCGTACATTATTCTACCTATTGTAGAAACCCTTCAAGAGTCGGGCAAATTGCAATGGTCGAGAGCCCCCAAAGGTTAGTCTAAGAGTCCAAAGCTTAGCTGATTGAAATCCATAGCCATACGGCGGTTTTTCCAAGAGCTGACGCTCAACGTTCTAGCTCAATCTGAGACGGGATACACCAAAGGTTACACTTTCCGTTCGGAAGATTTAGCTTTCCAGTTTCAGCTGCGCTGCATGCAGGCGAAGCACATCTCCAATGTCTCAGTGTCACCCGTTGACCGCGAGTGTGGTCATCGTCCTGGCCGGGAGGGAGCGGAGAGATTTGCTGTTTCGAGTGCTGGTGTTACCAAGGCCGAGATTTGTGCTCATTCTTAGCTCCAATCAAGTTGATCTAGGCAACATGAAATGGCGGCACGGCTGCCCATGAACTCGCCCATCGTACAAGTAGCCGTTGTTGTTGTTGTCCAGATGTGTAAATGACAGTGTTAGCTCGCTCGATATGCTCAGGTGCTATGGAGTGCGGCTGAGATTAAACGCATGCTCTGCTGCTGTGGTCGAACGCATGCTGATGTTCTGCGAGCGTCTGAACGGCCCGTCCAGACTAGGCCAGAGCAACTAAAGAGAGAGTGCGCTAGCAACGCTTGAAAACACAAAGAGCTTTGATTGATCACACCAGCGGCACCTTGCAGGCCCAACGTGGTTCTGGGCTAGTTGAATGCATGGCTTGGGGGTGTACGCATTGAAAGGGCATCGAAAAGAGGGGGTGGATGTAGTGGAAAGAGGGGTGGATGTAGTGAAAAGTGGGTTGCCAAATGCACAGGTCGCGGCAGGATGCGGGAACGCTCGGTTTGGCGACGGCCCGATGGTTGCTGATGTGCTGGAGGCGGTTTGGCAGAGGGCGAGCTCAGCCTACGAAAATTAGCAACCTGAAAGACTTCCCAGCGGTCCGAAAAAGGCAACAAACAACACCATGCCTTTGATCGAATGAACGCTGGCCATACGGAGACCCCACCGCTTCTTCTGCTTAGTTGCGAGGAGGGTTGTTCCAAGATAGATGGTGAATCTACGGTGAGGTAGTGCTGGCGGGATGCAAGCCGCGAGGGGACCAGATGTGCTGCCGAAGAACGTTAAGCCATCTCAAGCTCGAAGCAACCAAGGAAATCCCATGCTTTTCGGCTGTCGTGTGCGGCTTCAGCAGAGCAGCGTTGACCTCTGGCTTATTGTATCGCTCTTTCCAGCTGTTTGCCTTTGGTGAGCTCCCAGAGAGACGGGATGGCCTGCTCTCTCCATTTGAAAGGGCGATCGATCTAGTAAGAAAGCCGCAGGCTGTCGGGGAGTAGACGTAAAACTTCAGCCTCTCCAAATCTTCAAATCAAATTACCTGACTCCACGAGGAAATTATGGAATGCACGGGGTTTTCCTAGCATCAGAAGCGGCAGAGTAAATTGCAAGACTTGTTGAGTTTAGCGTAAATGGCGGTTTTGAGACAGACCGTATATTGCTTTTCAGACGGTTCCGAATGAGAGTCTAGCGTGGTCTAGGAGGAGTCCCGAGCCTATATCTAACATAACCCTAACTCTGTAAGCGCGGGTGACGACTGCCCAGTAGTGCCATCAGAGGGGTGGTGAGAACAGGGATCACGGTTGTAGCAGTGTGGATGATCTTGACAGCCTGATCAAGAATACGCGCTTGGTGTTGAGAATTATACTGTGACAGAGAAGGCGCACGATAGTTCACGAGTATGCTTCCCGGGTTTCCGGACCTTGAACGACTATTTTCACTCCTCTGTTGTGCAAATGGTGAATTTGCGACATGAGATTGCTCATCTTGGAGCTCGCTTTGATAAAATACTAGGGGATCTGGCCGCGGACGCAGTGAGAACTTGTATCTAGAATGACAAAGGGAGAAATGGTTGGTCATGGATGCTGAACAGGGGAATAGCTCGCTGTCCCAATGCAGATAGACTTATAACAACTTGAACCAAACGGAGAGAAAATTCCAGTAGTCTACCGGTTTGATACATTGCGAAAGCTGTAACACTCACTGGAATATGGAAGAGGAGAGATGGTGCTTGACTGATAGGTGTAGACGGAATAAGCAGACAAAACCAGAAGACCAAGTTTTGACATGTCCCCTATAGAAGGTGTGGAGCTAGAAGGTCAATGAGCTGAATGGAAGAATTGTTGGTTTGGCTAAGCGAAGAGCTGGCAGCTACTGCAGGATTGTGATGTACTACTATTCGCTTCCCGATAGTACCAAATTCATCCTCCGCCTTGCCAAATGCTAACCCAAGTTTTTCAGCCTATCTCCGGTCGTCTCATTGGTTTCACTCTCTCAAAATATCACATCTAGCCTCAAAGGTCGTGCTTCTCCCTATGCATTTGCCAATCACGCCGCTAGCCGACCTGAGCTTTGGACGAAAGGCATCATCCGCTTCCGCTCTGACGGATCCAACAACAAGGAGGGCAATGATTCTTAGGGGGACGCCGCCGGGCGGTCAGGTAGCCTATGTGCGCCTCAGTATGCGGCATAGGTGAGCCAGGTAACTTGCGCAACGATCTTCGTTAAATCTCGACCTATAGCTTATGCGTCGGTACTAAGGGGGTTTGCCCTGCCATTATTTGCCACATTAAAGTAGTTTGCAGGAGAGATTTGAAACTCCTGCAAACACATACTATAGCGGGCGCAAGGCGGTTGCTCATGAGTTTCATCAATATTAATATCGACAATATTACCATGTTCGCCGAGTTTATAATATGAGCAAATTATACCGGATAATTATCTTATACGGAGAAAGGAGAAAGAATGCCGGGCTCCTTCAAACGCCACATGTTAGTGAAAGATATAGCTGGTCTAACCCACGCACATCAATTTTGGATGCCTAATAAACACCATCATTGAGTCGTCGCTTACGCTTTGTTGTGCTTTACCAAAGTCTTTTCTAAGTCCGCTCTTTGTAATGCCTAACCCAACGTGGTTATTTTCGGCCCGTTGCAATTTTGGGACACCATCAAATATAGCGTTAACCCTCGCAAGTCCTCTCATCGTACCAAAAGATCCCGTTCCATACTGTTGGATAAAAGCTAAATCAATAGCTTCTTTCCCTCGTGTCTCGCCATGGCACAAACCGAAAACGTTGTCGAGGTTATAGACTTATACATTTTCGCCACATTGAGCGCCAGAATGAACTGAGGGATTGCGGCATCAAACGGGATGGATTCAAATCGAATTCATCCCCTCGGCATCCAACTCACGGAATACCTGACCCATGCAGTCATCCCCGTTTCAGGGTTTACACCTCAAGCTCGTGCAGTTCAGACTGCCCAATTCTATCGGCTTTCTGCCGTTCGAGACGACATGTTCACGGCTAGAATTAAGGTCGACATCTATGCGCCTGCATGCACGCATAGCAGATCATATTTCGGAGGATGGGCGTGGGGGTGTATAGTCTGCGCAACAATGCGACATCCCCACTCGGTCATATTCTCCGTTGCTTTCCGTTACCATTGTATTTAGATAGATTTGTTTCTGTTCTTTATTATGCTATTGGATAGGTGTCTCTTATACTTTAACTAGTTGTTAGATAGATATATCACGTCCTTGTTAGGCCAAAATGCCTTCCATTGATCACACACGTCCAAAACCAGAGCACTCGGGAGAAACGCTCTCGATAGTGGGGAAGCTGATGTACATTTCTTCTCCTTCTCCAAGCTTCCGGACTTTCATGCCTATGATTTAAGTTGGCGTGTAGGCCTTGACGCGGCCGACTGCAGCTGTAAACCACGTAGTCTAGCGCTACGGAGCTTTGCAGCTGCAAGCTCTCGTCGAGGATGGAGCCGAAGATAGGTTGGCAAGCCTTGGCCGAGGCTGACAGGGGTTAGGGCAGCGCGGAGCTTGGTCTTAGTACTCCGCACGGGTTATTGGAACATGGGAGAGAAAAAGCAGTTGAGTAAATCACGATGTTTTTCAAAGAACTCACACTAAAAAAGCTAGGCTGCACAGTGAAAAGGTGGGGGGGGTGGCACTCAGTGGAAGGAGTGGTGCATGTAGTAAAAAGGGTGGGTATATGTAGTAAAAAGGGGGGTGCATGTAGTGAAAATATGGGTGGATATAGTGAAAGAGAGGGGGTGGACATAGTGAAAAGGGGAGTATTAAACTTTCCCGGACTTTAGATGGAATGCGCTCTCCGACCTATTAGAGACGCTGATGGTCTCAGGGAAGAATGCAGTCTTATTAAGTTGAGGTTGTTGACCTCTGGCCTGTTGAAGTACTCGGGTAGCTAAATTCTCTGGCGATACGCTAAGGAACTGGGCTGCATACGACGAGAACTCGGTACTTCAGCTTCAGGAGTTTCAAGCTTCAGGAGGCGTAACGCGTTCGAGAAGGCCAGTGCGCCTGCCGTGGGCGGCCTGACTACGGATAGGTTGTCAAGCAGACGTGTAAAGAATAGCACTATGTTCTCAGAACTTCAGTCTCCATTCCTTGAAAAAGTTCACGAAGAATGGAGGTATGAGAATCGTTGTTGCGGTGGTTTCCCGGCACACTGCTGGTAGGCTTGATGTGGTGACACCTCGGTGTCTACTGAGGCTTCTACCTCCGGGTGAGGATGCAGATTGGGGACTATGAAGGTGCAAATTCTAGGTTTGATTTCCTGCTTTAACAGGGTGTTGGCAGATATGTTTCGCACGGTTTCTGAGTTTCACATTAGTCCTCGCGCGTGTATAGTTCATGGAGTGGGTTGGAGATCTTCTCAGTGAAACCTCATCAGATGACTCTCTCAAATTACACCTATAGCCTCGCTCCTTACCATCAATAATTACTGAGTGTCTTCTTCATAGAACCTGACTACTCAAAAGACTTTCTCGACCATCTGTACTGTATATGGAGAGGTAGCCAGCGACGAAGGCGGGCTATTAAGCCTGGGTTCGATCTCCGGGAGACAGAAAGCACACAGCCTATACGCCTATCCTTTCGAAAAGTACCATCGGAAGCGGGCCATCCAAACTTGTCTATATTTAGCGCTCTCCCACCTTTCTCGGCCATCTCGGACGCAAAAACTGCGAAGCCTTAGTAGATGTTGCCTTCACGCATTGCTGCCTTCCAATCGCCCACTTCGAGGATTTCCGGATGAGTCACTCTGTACAAACTCTCCCATACTGAAGAACCGAGTTGGCTATATAGAAATTTTGTGCACATTCCCCAAGCATCCATGAACAGGGACTTCTTTAGTGCGTGTATCTCTTCCGTTACGATACATCTTCATAAGGTAAGCCTCTGTGACGGATGCAAGCCTTTATGGTGGAGTCGTCTAGACAGGTCAGCCAGCATGGGCAGTGATAGGGGAGTTCGGTCGAGTATCCTGGAATCGAAATAAAGAAGAAACGATGCGCAACTTGAAGCGGGACCTCGGACTATTTTGCACTTTTGAGATTTTAAGAATTCCAAGGAACTCTCCGCATAATTTCTATTTTTATCTTTTTCCTTATTTCGATCACTTCTGTCATCCAAGTGGGCTCTCGAAGTTCTAAAAGATGTTTAGGAGAAGCTTTCGATCGCCTTGGCTGATGGCTGATAACCGTCACCTTCTCTTTATCTCAGCTTCCGAACTCTTCCGCCCACTTCTTTCACATTCGCTATTATGCTCCTTTCATATCAACTACCCGTTCTCCTAGGCGCTCTTGGGACTTGAATGAACCGAGAATGCTTCCATGCAAACTTGCTACCCTGGAATACTTCGGTTAGTCTTCGCGTTTGGAAAGGCATTCCCTAGAAAATGGCTTTGGGGAAGGTTCCATAGTCTCACTGTCAAGTAATCCTACAATTGCTGCTGGTTATTTGGAACCCTTGCCCGAGCAAGATTAGTACCGATTTCCTTGGTTCATTTTCTCCTTGAGAGCAACACAAGCGTGGCCTATACACTGGCATCACGAGGGGCGGAACATTGCATGGAGGACTTCATCAGCATGCTATTAGATCTGGTTTTGGTGAAGCTCAACCACGCAAAAGTGGAGTTTATATTTAAAGTTCCCATTTTAGGTCTACATTTCGAAGAAGACTTCAACAACATAGCGCTAGGTCGCTCCATTACGAGCACCGGAAAATGCCATTCATCTTACTCGTACGACATCGGACAGTTATACAAGGAAGTAACGGCGTGGAGAGCGGATAGGAATGTTCTGTTCATGTCGTCCTCTTCTTGAAATTTAATGAAGAGACGAGAATTGGGGGGTCGTCCTCGCGAGAGTCCGAGTAGAAGGAATCAAGTGAGGAGAATTGCCGTGTTTGTTTCCTCGAGCCAGAATGGATGACACGTATTTGACAGGAATACCTCAAGGGAGGTGTTTCATTTATGCTGCAAAACTTACCTTTTAAAAGGTGGTCTACTGCCCATCCAATTTAAAAGCGCAGAGAACTCCCTTAAAGACATCAACACTATACTGCGGCTAGTAACGAGCGCAGACGCCAAGATCATTGCCTGCTTGAATTAGCCGGGTATATTTTCCTCTTTAAGTAGCTGAACCGTTGCAGTGCCTTTTCTGGCTCACCGAGGGAAATGTCGTCAGATCAGCTCTCGACCTACTATGCTCATGTCACCTATCTTCCCTTGTGACACCTGCTGCCTCATTATATCTCTAACGCCTTTCCCTGCCTCCTGTAGAAAAGTCTTGGTCCCTGGTGCATTTTATATCCTCTCCCTGAACGTGCGCAAGTGCTCTCTCTTGCGCCTGACCAGTTCCCCCATCGGCAAATCAAGACTTCCCTGCTCTATCTCCTGGAAGCTAAGTGTAGTGTATTCCAGAAACTCTAGGCTGCCATCCTCCTCCACCACTTCACAAACCCCTTGAAAGCTCTCATGCATACACTGCTCCGCGGTGCACAGTTTTGTGTCAAGAGGGACTCTCCACCCAGACAGCTCCTCTATGGATTTGGGCGAGTCTATAGTATAAAAGTTCCCCTCAGCTCCAGCGTAGTCTCCGTGAAAGAGGCTCAACACCTTAGGGTGTACCCCCAAGCACTCCTTGTCCCAGTACATGAGCCTTAGTAGCTGATTGTTGAGCTAAGTGAGCGACGGCGCTCTCTCTAGCATGACATAGTCACCCTCTCTAACGTGTCTTTATATGTACCTAGCGCTCACTGTCCCGTCGTCAGAGACATCCAGATACTGGAGTAGACATGACACTCCTCAAGTGCCCTTCCGTTCCGTAGTTCGTGCGCTTGAGGGCTTCTATGTATTCTAAAGAGCTTCTCTTGAAAGCTTTGGAGGCCGCTATATAGTACTGAGCCCATATGTCACCAGACCTGAAAGATAATGAGTGCGGAGGAAGGATGTTGCCTGTAGGCATTTCACACATGCGTCCGAAACACTGTCCCCTGTGGCACCACACGGTGAGCTGCACTTCGCTATGTTGGAGACTTTGGCTATTTGTGCTATGGTACTGCCCTTTGCTTCCTGAGTACACTTTATCCCTTTGACCCTATATCTCCTTTTTGGCTCAGCTCCTGCGTACACTCTTCGCTCTACGAAGGTTCTCTCCTTATCTACCTCTTCTAGGAAGTTCTTTTCTGTGCGCAGTGCACGGTGAGGCTCCGCGACACGGTCACAGGGCTGGAGGAGCGAGCTTACCCCTACACTAGCCTCGGGCAGTCGGTCGTGACTAATAGAAGCTGCCTTGCACCAGCTCCTTACTAGTAACACGATGTAGCTTTATCGCCCCTTAGGGAGAGCGTGTGTATACTCGAGAGGCCTACCGCTGTACACGTGATGCTTGTTTTAGAGGTTCATTGCGCTGTGCCAGAGGGCCTACTTCAGCTCCACCTCGTACTCGGCAATGAAATCTGTTGCCCCGTAGCCCAGGTAAATGGGGAGTGCCACCCGCTGGAAAGAGTCTGCTCACCCAATTCTCTTCGCCTACGCGTCGAGCTGCCACAACACCCCTGGATTCTGACGTTAGAGATATATATTCAAGCGCAACAATCTTCTCGCAGCATGCACGCAACCTTGTTCCAGCACGCCAGTCTACAGCTGCGAAGAAGCCCGCTCTTGTTGCGCCACAGTGGGTGGTAGTGCACACATCTACATCGTGATCGTACAGGCGTTTGTAGTGAAGTGATGTGAACGATACATAAACGTCCACGTCGTTCGTTGTGCGTTGGCCCTCGCGAACGTGGTTCATCCTTCGTGATGTATCATCTCCTACGGTGATATCATCCTCTGAGCGCGCGTATCGGCTCACTGTGTCTATTAGCATGTCCCGGCGTTTATGGCACGCGCTTATCGTTCTGGTGCGAGTTTTGTTGCCGTTCCTTTCAGTGACGCTCATTTCCTCTGAGTGTCCTTCATATACGTAGTCGACGCCGACTATTGTACACAAGATCTGCGGGAGACGGAGCTTCTCCGCGCCAGGGCTTGCAGGAGGCATCAGGATGTCGTCTATTTTCCATCCAGATATTGACGCAAAAACCTAACAATGAAGAGATGCACTCACCTCTTGTACTCACAGGTTACTCTTGAAGTAGTGCATCCACGGGTCTAACTTCAGCCTTCCCTCGAGGTAGTTTAATGGCACGTCGAGAGCGCGCATTGAGTTAGAGCACGACCGGACACCTGCATTGTACAGGATGCAAAAGAGAACAGGTGAATCCGTCTCTCAACAGTTTCCAAGCCTCACAAATGCGGTGTTCGACATATTATGAATTAGAGCGTACTGTAGTGTCAGCTGCAAAGGTGGTCGTAGCAACGGCAGTAGCACAGTCCCTCCGCCAATGGCTGCTTCTGCTCTGTACAGATCGCAACGTGATTGCATGCGGTACCTACTACCATGAGCTCCGAGGGTGTGAGGGAGCCTATCGAGAAGTGCTTGTACTGTTCAGCGCAACTGAATATACGCAAAGACAAAGAAAGTGGCGCTATATGTGTGAGATGTGAAGAGGCCGCTCTGCAGCCGGAAGGTGCTCAGGGCAGCCTCACCTGCAACCATGAGAAAGTAGAGCACGCTTCCACTGAAGCGGTGGCGGCGAGGGATCGAAGGGCGCAGCTTGCGGTGGTTATATACCTGACGAGGCCGAAGAGATGGAGATGACGCTTCTTGGCACACCTGGCAGTGAGAGCGAGGACTTCGATTACCTCGGTCACTTCAGCGTTACACCACAAATGACGGACTCTAGCGTAGAAGCCCTACTAGATGCCGTGACCTGATCCCTAACAAGAGAGTGGTGCAGGCGCTCATCCTTTTTAAAAGGTCCCTCTGCACAGGCCTATTGACCCCGGGACCGTCGCAGAACGTAGACCTTACTACTTATGCTCCATGCGTCCCTCTCTGAGTCTTTGCTGGTGGGTGGCACCAGATCTATGGCTCTGGTGACAGAGGAGAAGACGCCGTACTTTTGGATAGTAATGAGTGGCTCCACGTACTCCTTGTCTCCTCCGACTTTACAGAACACTCAATGTCGCTCGAGCGCCTCATGCTCACCCCCAGTGCGTCAACAAGGAAACCTCCCACTTTTACCCCATCATACGGGTACACACAGCCTACCAGGGGAACTGACTAGCAGGCACACAACTCACATAACTCGGCAATTACGAAGTGAGCGCTAAAGGTAGCGATCACGAAAGCTATCTCGTCGTTGATAAAGCTCATCTCTTGAGAATCTACAACCCACGCAACATTCTCCGTTTCACTGTTGTTTTGCATAGACCTCTGCGGAATGGAGAGAACCCATGTAAAGGTTTGTATACAAGGCCAAGAGAAATGTCAAGTTTACTGATAATCAGGTGAAAGCGGTAATGAGCTCTATGAGGTCCCAGCTCAGTCGCCGGAGAAGGTCTCGCTCCAGTGATACTCCCTCTGGAACAGAGGACAGATTCAAGTACCTGAGCACTGCTCCCTCCAGAATGTCGAGAACCAGAGTTTACGTTTCGGACAATGCTGACATGGAGTACCCTTTTATTCGCTCTCTTCCTGACATGGCAGAGGTTTATACCCCCACGGGACGTAGCTTCGTTTTGTACCACAGTAGCTACTCCGGGTTGCTAAGCCCCTCAGACTTTGCACTCCCGCGTCCAGTGAACGGTAGCCTATTGCGAGGCGAATACGACGAGAGGATCGCTGACTCGCTCACGAACAATATAACTCTAGCTCTCCCTATAGAGACTGAGTTTACTCGCAAGGGGTTGAAAGTTGACCCTGTAATGTTCCACATACACTCCCCTACGCGGAGCTGAGCTTCCCTGCACGCGCACTATTATGTGAGGACATTGGTTCCTTGCGTATTCTGCAAATGAAAGTCCGCAAAGACGCTCCAGTGAGAGGGCTTTTAAAAAAGCAGTGGCCCTCCTAGCGGTGATTATAATTAAAGCTCTCATTTGTGGTTGATTTCGTTGAATGAGGTAACGGTGTTGCTTTGATTTTGCATTGAGTTCTCATCGGGTTTTTTGAAACAGTTGAGCCGGGACCCGATGGCACTAGTATCTGAGTATTGGGATCAAAGACCATCCAATCGTACAGGCTCTCGATCATTTTCAGTACAGTGACTTTGCTAGGGTTCTCTGTGGAGTAAGTGGATATGACGGATACCAGGTTCTCGAATGTAGCCTGTAGGTCCGCTGGCTTCACGACTATCGTTTCTGCATCTTTTTGTTTCGCATTCTCCTCAACAGCAGATCCTAAGAGAACGCACCTTGGCCCCGGGCAGTCACACCTTGGTCTAGTAGCGCCGGACGCAGCCGCAATGATGTCGCGCGATAGACAGTCTATTAGCCTGTCTAGATGTCTTTTCTCTTCGCTGCGCGAGCTCCTGCGGCTTTGTTCAGGCCTCGCCTTTCTAGACTTCTCTCTAGGACGAACGTACATGGCTGACAGCCTTTAAATGGCACTTAATATGTCTAATATGTCTCTCACCGTTCCGTTCTCGCTCCACTCACATGTACTCAGTGTGGTGGACGTTCTTTGGGAGATGGAGGTGTCGATTTCATTGTCTCTGCATGTGAAAGGGTCGCGTTCCTAACATAGGCTTTCTCTTCGGTGCTGGGGTCGAACACTATGTACGACTGCCTCACCGACGGCATAAGCATACTATGAGCTTTGTCCAGCCTGCGCTTAAGCAGGTCGTAATACTCTGTTGGGGTGTACCTGAGACGCAGGTTGTAGACATATTCCACACACGAGACCGTGTATAGTGGAGGAGGCCTGTTAGCATGGTGCTCGTATTAGAACGTTTCGCCTTCCTTAGAAATTGGTATACCATCCTATACATTACCTTAGGAATAAAGCCGCACTTGCTCCATCCTACTGCACCTACAAATGTTTGAACCCCTCACTGTGATGTGTTCTATGGAGAGGTTACCGTGGCAGAGCATTAGAGTCAAATAGAAGGCTCCCATGTCAGAGACAGGACAGCTGTCACCTAATATGTCTCCAATCAAAGTAAGAGAGACAGATAACTTGGATCTCACGTAAGCCTTCTACCTCGCAGTCGTGATGCTATCATTCTAGTCGCGGACCTAAAGTCCTCATCGGGCGGCTTAGGATTCTCAGTTCTAGCTTTGCTGCCCTGTCCGCAGCGAAGGCGTTGTTGCACGCTACGTACCAAGCCTTCACGGCCGTGAAGGTTGAGTCGGTATTATCCCTTTGAAGACGTGGTGAGACTGCAGCATATTGTCCATGTGCATCAATATGCAAGCCATAAGGTAAGTGCTGCTGGTTATAGAGTGTTCGCCGTATAATCTTGAGCCACGGGTAGGAGCGTTAGCAGAGTGCTCCTTTAGGCTAGAGGGCGGCGCTGCTAACCTTTTAGTACCTCCCAGCTCGGCTATGCCTAACAGGATGGTGCACATTTCGCTGTGCCTCTCCTCGTCGCGCAAGCTCCCTTCTCTCACTGCTAGAGCCAACCCCTTGGTCTCTTCTAGTAATCTTGCCTGATCTTCCCTTATTTCTGCTAGCACCCCAATAGGAGTCTAGGTTCTGATGAAAGAGGACACTTCGCGGTATGCATTTGCTGCTTCTGAACTTCTTCCTAACAGCACCCTATTAGACACTTCTTGTATTCTGGCTTGTAGGCTCCGGGCGCCTTCCATCACCGCTGTTTCGTTGCTACTATGTAGCGGAAGGAACGCGGTTGCTTCACCTGCACTACCAACGGCTCCATCAGCACTTTCTTATACAGTACCCTCTATAGTGAGATATCCTAGTGAGTCGTCCGCATCATGGCCGATTAGAACTGGGGGGACATTGCTCCCAACTGGTAGTCTAAAAGGCCTGTGTACAGCTACGCTTCCCATGTGCTCCCTCCGAAACCCTACCGCTAACCTACCTCCCTTGGACTCACACACTATGTTTCGGCACTCCTTAGTGGAGCTTACAGCAGCGGTGTCTATAAACTGCCAGGCTATCTCTACATCGACATTTAAAGCCCTTTCCAGGTTGTCCTCGCAAACTTTGTCCCCGTCCTTAGAGAGACACCACCTTACTAGCTCAGAGAACCCAGGAGTCTCATGAAGTATTCTCTTCCCTTTGACCCTCTTCTCAACAGCGAGTTTTGTTTATCCCTATATCTAAAAGCCCTATCAATTTGTAAAAAGACTCGTATGCCTCGGATATGTGTTCACTACGTCTAACGCACAGCTCGATGTTCATCATTGCTCTTGTTTGTCACGATGAGAGTGATAAAGCTGCAGTATCATGGTGAAGTCAGGCGTCTGGAACGACTGATGTAGGAACAACGATAGAGGAACAGACTTTTTTTAAAAGGCCCATTACTGGTTGTGAAGAAGATGAAGGAACGACAACTAACTGTCCCAAGAATATATGAAAAGAGCCGCGCCACTCCTGTCAGCTCACATGGCTTCCCTCTCAAGAGACCCAGGTCTGCCAAGCGCTTCATCAGACTGTATGTAGCCACATCCTCACTAGTAGCAGTGGACATGATCTTAGCCTTGTCTTTAGCAACACGCTGGGGCCTCTAGACATTAACGTCCACCTCATTTATGTAGGCTCGCACTACCTCTACTGCCACCGTACGAACTGTTATAGGTCTCAGAGCCGCTCTCTCGGTGGTAGTGGCGGCTTTCACATGAACTTCAATGTCACCAAACACGTAATCCCTAACTGAGCAGAATCAAAGATGATCTCTAGGCTTTTTGCGTGGAGCCTTCTTGTTTCATGGTGAATGACACCGAACGCGCGCTCTACTTTATTGGCTATCTTCCACCACCTAGCGCTGTCCGGAAGAAGAGATTTTTCTGTAACCATAGTTGGGGCTCTGGTCTTCCCAGCGTCCGAGAACTGAGGGGCAGCAAACCCTGGAATGCAGAGGTAAACACATGAGGACCCGTAGCCGGAGCCTGTGTGAAAGAGAATATGCACGTTGTCGAACCTAAGGGTATCACTGCTGAAGCTGCTGTACTCGAAGACCACTGGAGCCTTCCAATAGTGAGCTTCGGGCTTGCCTTGCCTGGTCAACTCGTTGGTAGTCTCGTTCTTCCCAGTGAGAATAGGAAAGACTATCTCTATCTGAGACAATGACTCAGTGTCCCAGTCCCCTTTGGAGGGGAAGGCGTTCATGTCTGGAGACAACGTTGAGAAGGGCTTCTTCACAGATGATTCAGGGGACGACATCTTCATAACATTCACCTGGCTGCTGGCCCTGAGTTTTCCGGGAGTGGAAGGAACGAGCTGTTTCCCGGAACTCAACCCTTCCTTCGTAGGAGTGGCTTCCGCGCTGCTTGGACCGCCGGTG
>AJFK01000658.1:0-158819 GCA_000467715.1 Hysterium pulicare CBS 123377
CCGCACTGCGGCCTGCCGCCTTGGAATCGTTCCACTGCCTCTGAGATCCAAGCTTCACGCCGTGATTGGCTGATGGATTGAACGGCCCAATTCCCAGAGAACCAGAGGCTGATGCATAGTCTGCGTCAAAGAATTTCGTGACCTGGTATTCCCATGTCCAAATTCTAATGAACTTATCAACGAGCACGCGAGGTGTGCAGGAATGCAATTGCTTCTTGGCTAAGAGCCGTGCTTGTATGGGCGTCCTTGGGGTTGCAGGATTGCAATAGTTACTTACTTGGGCACCAGGTCTTTGTGCCTTGAAGTCCCGTGCAATGTACGACCCGTCAGCCAACAATTGAAATAGCCATCTTCCGGGTTTCTCAGATAAGTATTAAGTGACACAACCTTCACTCAATCTCAGCAGCACTGATATCAATTTTGATCGACACTCCTCACCGAGAACCTGGGAAAGCAAATTGCAATGGCTACTCCTCGAGATCCCACTCTCCCTAATCCCGCTGATACGTCTGTGGGTAATCGTTTTGCACATTTCACACCGAATGATCACAGCGCTACTGTGTGGATCACCAGTCTTTTGGGGTTGATCTACGCAACCCTTTCTCTTCTTGTTCGAGTCTATGTCAAAAGAAAGGTCCTAAGCTGGGATGATTTCCTCATAATTGCGAGCACAGTAAGATGACTAGCCCCTTATCTTGCGCAACACTTATTCACAGCATAGGCAATTGGAGTGGGGCAGTTCATCTTGATTTTTGAAGCCTTAGAAGATGGACTTGGGAAAGACACTTTCCTAATTCCTGACCTAACATCGGTCTCGAAGGTGAGAGCTCCTGTGTCCCATTCGAGACGCTCATACTGACCAGCACCTCAGTTTGTGTTTTCGAGCAGAGTGCTGTTTCTGGCGTCGTTATACCTATCCAAATGTTCAGGTGTGCTCCTTATTCGGCGCATCTTCATTCGAGACAATCGCATGCATAAACTTCTCTGCGACATAACACTCGGGCTCATCGCTCTATGTGGGCTTGCCTCCATCTTTGCAGGTACAACAGGATGTCCTTCAAGCACGTTCTTTCAACATCATTGCTCTGGTCAAGTAGGGACTTCCATCTGTCTAAGCATACGCGTGCTAACCCTACCATAGATTCTGCGCTGGCGCATCGTTACCGGACTTGATATTGCGACGGAGATCATTATGCTCGCATTGCCCACCTACTTCGTCTGGGGACTTCAGATGAAGACTAACAGGAAGTTGCACGTCATCTTAGCATTTTGCTTTAGAATTATGTAAGTCAATTGACGATACACATCAAATTCGTTGCGCTTATATCAGTAGACTGGTCGTATTCTCAGTCCTTCATCTTGTGAACTTAGTCGACTACACCCGCGGCTCTCCGTCGCCATTTCGCATCGTCCCAGTAATGATCTGGCAGCAATGCATAGTAGCCTACTCCATCATATCCGCCACAATCCCCAATCTCAAGGCATTCGTGCAAAGTCTTTCCACCAATTGGGGCGTCGACTTGTTCGGATATGCAACCTACGCATCTAATGCATACGGATCGCATGGATATGGCAACAACAGCTATCGCATGGCATCTCTCAAACCCGGAACATCACAAACAGATCACCGCTCCACATTCTCACGCGCAACTCATGGTCAAACTTTCAAAGTCCAAATTTCTACCTCAGCGAAGGAGATGGAGAGACCTCTCTCAATCACCAGCGGTGGGAGCCGCGATCTGATTATTCGCAAGGACATGCAATGGGAAATCGAAAGCACTTCAGTGCGAGGAACGGCGTTGTAAGTTCAGCAAGCAAGCCAATTCCTCCCGAGATGGAGAGTTCTCTTGCATTGCACAGTAAACGCGCAAGCCACCTTGCGTAGACCTTGTATTATTGTACATAAGAATGGTTCCATAGAAAGCGCAGGTGGATCGAAGTGAAATCTTACGATATTGAGCTGTCGTGTCCCGCGTCCCCATTGTCTCCTCCCATCACACCAGTAATCGAAGTCAGGCGCAGCCCTGTAATCCTGCAGGAACCTGGACCCGACATCCCCGGTTCTGGGACTGTTGCGGCTTGCATGGTAATATAGCCTCCAACACACATGCACATCTGGATCACCAAAACCGAGGTTAAGTAAATTCGAATCTTAAAATCATGCAAGGTAAAAGAACGGCAATGAAAGCCATGGCAGGAGAAAGAACCAGCACGAACGGCGAATCGAGGCTAGAGGTCTACGATAAGATAGAATTAGGCGGATCGGTAACGGGTAAATCGTAGCTCGAGCTCCCATCGAAAATCATTTCTCGGGGTTATCCGACAGATGTGAAAGGGGATGGATGATGCATGCGTCGCTTGGAACGCTAGAAAAAGAAAAGAATTTCTTAAAATAGGCGTTTGGTGGGTTAACAGTGCAATTAAGACTGGCATCCCATACATGCGCATATTTGCTGGAACATGACATCCACGACCCGACCACCAACGCTTTGTTATCATCCCACATCCCGAGAGATAGCATGCCGAGACACGGTTCCCAAGCCTTGGTTGGAGTTTTCAGGTTGCTTCTGCGTGACTTCTATGCATAATCACTTCCCTCTCGCGTTCCAGAACCGCTGCTCAACCTGGAATTTGAGGGCGGTTTTCCCACTCACTATTCGCCAGGAACGTTATTTCTTCCACAATCCGATTGCTGGAATTTATGAAAATTGTGAAACGAGTTTTATGCCCTGGTTTTAACGCTCTTTGGGAGACTCTGGGGCGAAGTTCGTGGTTGAAACGCGGACGCCGAAGGTATCTGAAACGGATATAACGGAGCCCAACCCCTCCTCTTGGGCTTGCAAACGAATGGGGAGGGATCAAATAAAATTTCAAGGATCTCACGTACGCAGTTTGTACGACTGTGATCCTTACAAACAATCCCTACAACCGATTACGCAGGTCTCCGGGCAAGGTTTTTTTCTTTGCCTCAAGGTTGATTTTGCTTCAAGGTTGGGCTTTCTCAGGGTTGTTCTTCACGTCGGCCAGGGTCGTTCGCGACAATACGTATTCTATACAGGAAGCGATAACGTCGGGATACAAGCAAGGAAGAGAAGGAGAGAAGAAAAAGAAAAAAGAACATGCCGACGACTGATACAGATGTCCCTCGTTTGAAACCCTTCCTCCGCCCCGCTCATCTCACAGACATCCCCGCCATTGCCCGCTGCTGGTATGCCGCTTTCTTCGACGATGAAGTCATTGGCCACATCATGCATCCTTATCGTCAGGCCTACCCCGAGCATGTCTACTACTGGTTGTTGAGGGGGGTGCGGGAAAGGTACTTCGATTGGCGGCATCAATTCGTCGTGGTTGTGATACAGGAGGAGGAGGGGAAGGAGAGGGTTGTTGGAGCGGCCGATTGGAGGAGGTTGGGTGAGGGGGGAAGAGGGATGGATTTGGGGGGTTGGGATCCACGTGAGTGATCATGCTTTTCCGGTTTCCGGAAGGTAAAGGATGACCGTCGGGTTGGAAGTTGATGCATGAATAGGAAATCTCATCAAACCCTCAATATCTTTCTTCAACGCGCTCTCCCTACGCATCTGGCCCAACCTTGCCATGGACCCCAAACGCTCCTCCTTCCTCAACTCCGCTGTCGCGGATTCTGAGAAGCATTGGACGGGTGATCGCGCACAGTGTTGGGATTTACACGTTTGCGGTGTGCATCCAGATTTTCAAGGTCATGGGGTTGGAAGAATGCTTGTGAGATGGGGAGCAGAGCAGGCGGATAGTGAGGGAGCTTGGGCAAGCGTCATCTGCGGTGAGAAGAATAAAGGATTTTATGGGAAAGAAGGGTTGGTGGAGAATATGGGAAAGCCGGGGACTGGGGAAGGTGGTGGGGTTGTTCTGTTTAGACCACCGAAGGCGAGGTAAAAGATTATTGTAGGTAGGAATGAATGCATGAAATTTCTATGTAATGTTTTCCTGGTCAGTCAGAATAGGCATGTTGACCTAGTTCATGGTGCGGAGGGCCTCGTGTGGCCATCGTCCTTGGAGACAGCGTACCAGGCCCTGTTTATTATTATCTGCATCCTCAGCGTCCGACTGCACTGCTTGTTGATTGAACCATACAAGGGCAATATTTTATAATACTTCCTCAACCATATTTTCCAGAATAGTCCGAATTAGGTATGCTAACTTGTTCCTGCCGCGGCAGAGCTTCGCGAGCTCATCCGCTCTAGAAACCGTGTACCGAGTTCAAATTATCCACCGCCTTCCGCCTCTGCTTCGGTCTTGCTATCTGATTCCTTAGCTTTTAGCTGCTGGCTACCCTGTTTGCGTCGCTTAGAGGCAACTTCTTGGAACGATGACCTCCTCTTTGTCAATCGGATCAGCGAAGCGTTCGGCAGAGCGGAATTCAGGAATGCTGACTAGAATGGGGTTTACCTTGGAGCGGCTCGCCCCGTTCTGCTTTTTCGATCGAGACAAGTATGGTTCGAGCAATCTGGATTTGGAGATCGCGCCCATATATGTAGAACGTCTTGTAGTAGCCTGTATGGTAGAATGCTATTTTCATAGCTAGGAGGAACCAGTAGGGACTGTATTGCGACAGATCCTCGCCATAAGAGCCGCGTTGCTATAAAGAATGTCAGCTATCAGCTTTGTAGATGATCCAAGGAGATCAAGAATCTTACCTGACTGTACATCAAATGAAAGTTGTCCTTCTTGAAACCCATGAACTCTGCGAGTTTCCCCATTCGAAATTCACCGCAGTCAGGGGCTTTGTCACCGCAGCCGAAAACTTGAACTACATTCGCGACTTTCTTGAAGACTACCAAGTAGTATATCGCTCTATCTTTGGATCCAGGGGTCTGGTTGACCTGTATGGTTGTGTCGACGTTATCACCCATGTTTTCGAACCTCCTAAGGACCTCGCCCTGGAAATAGAGTGCGACATTTGGGAGTATTGTAACCGGATATGTGATTAAAGCGAGCTTGAAAGTATCGACTGTCCAACTGAACCTAGGTAGTAGAGTTGTCACAAGGTCTGGTCGCAAGATAATCTCACGGCCGTTTCCTTCCAGGCGAGATGGAGGATTCCTGTGTAGAAGGACGATAATCAAGCGCAGCTCACCTACTGGATCCTTGCGCTTGCTCAGAGCCTCTTCAATGGTTGCTATATTGATTGTGAGAGACGTGAGGGGTGTTCAGATCGATTACAAGGGTTGAGTAGTGACTTAAACTGTTGTTCCGAAACGAGTAATACTTGAAGCCGTGAAAAAAGATATGCACGTACCATATGTAATACTTTCAAGTTAACCATTCACTTTTGCTTCTGAGGTCAAGGCCCGGACCAAGCTGCAAGCCATTAAAGAGTACAGTCAATTATTGTCCTATATATTATAAATAAACCTCTATGCTCGACAGATTAACTAAGGATAGGCTGGTTGTGCTTGTGATCTGTTTGTTTCATTCGCTACAGTTTGAGATGGTAATTCGGGTTGCGATAAGGGTATGATCGGAAGTCCTATTCGCGGTTCATCGCTTTTTTTTAGGTTTTGTTTCAAGTCTCGAACTGTGCAGTCTTTTTTTCGTTTTTGCATTTTTCATATTTATCGCCTTTTTACTTTTGTCCTATCTTTTCTCCCACCTTTAACTCCGAAGGCGTGCGAATCCATCTCCTTTTTATAATGAACGCCGCTTCTGCGTCGTTGAAGTATTTCTTTGCTGCAATTATTTTCTCTAGAACCGATTCGATTGGCCGATAAAGCAACCATTTGAGTTGATTGAATGGTGCTTGGTCCTCGATATGAATAACTTACAACCATATTCTGGCTAGGCGGAAACACATTCGTGTAATAAGATACGAATGCTTCGGTTTCTCGTGAAGCACGTTTGAGAACGATGGAAAGAAAAGAAAAGAAAAATAGCGAAAATCGACTTAGGCAAGTCGTAGAATTGGATGCTAGAATACTGAGCTCTGACTATTCCACCTTCTCTATCTCTATAATAAATATTCTATCTTCTAGCCATACATTTAACCTCTTTCTTGGCTTCAAGTAGATTGGTGCGAGAACTTACCGCAGGACTCTTTTTTGAACATTAGATCATATTCAAGGCGACACTTGATTGAGCTTTACCAATATCTTCTTCAGGCCCGCCTTCTCTCGGCGTAGGCTTGAATGACTGACGCAGCTAGTCGTGGCACTACATCCTTTGCAAAGAAGAGAGACGGACATACTTCAACATCTCAATCTACAATATCCGAGAATAATGGAAGTCCAGGCAATTAACGAAGGTTGGAAATTTTAACTGAGGAGAGTGGTGAGGTTAAATTTAGAACAGCACCAAACACTGACCTTTCCATTTTAGTGGATGAATCTCGGCGCGAAGTTTCAAGGATAATATATACATAATGCCACTAATGCCCTCTGCCGCAAACAGACCCCACGACTTATATTAAATCACATTCTCTCACCAATCACTACGAGGCAGGGTGTGACCAACTGCATAAGATCACAGCAGGCGATAGACGTTCAATGCAAAAGGGGATAGAGCTATGAGAGCTATGATGGAAGGAGATAGATGACCTGGGACCGGCTTCTCATTCCTAAATTTTTAAACCCTTCATAGCTCTATCCCCTTTTGCATCAAACATTCATCTCAATACGAGTTCTAGCGGATCGTGTAGCTCTCTCGGGGTTCAGCATGTCATCATTGATCAATGGAAACGTGTCAAAAGCGTACATCGGACCTTGGAACAATCGATCCCATGGACTCATCAAAGGCGGAACTATCACAGTAACATCCTCTTTTGGCGCTATGATTGTGGCCTTTCTCACGATCTTTATTCAATACACTGGTCAGCACCTTTGGGCAATCATATGTTTCGCTTGGCACCAATGGCGATACGATGATCGACCAAGGAGAGGTCATTGGCACCAGCAAAATGTAATCCTTCGAAATCAGTTCGCTCCGGGCCTCGTAGCTTGGAAATTTGCACAGATCGGCTGGGTTTGGCGAGAAGGGACCTTCCTCAATCGGATCAACATGGCCTGCTCGACTACGATACCGCTGGGTTTCATGGTTCTCATGGTCGCTTCTGGCATTTTTTCCTCGGCAGTCGTGAACAACGGAGATGTTGAGGTCTTGATAAGAGGCCGTAAATGCGGACTATGGGCAAATTATCCCGCCGGTCTACTATCGGGTCAATCACCCTGGATTATAGCCAACGTCCGGTACATGGGAACCATCGAAGCCGCCAGTGTGGAATACGCTCGTTCCTGTTATAACAATTCAGACATTGGACAGTCGCATGATTGTAATCTCTTTACTGTTCCTTCCATTCACTACAGCTCCAGAAGAAATGCATCGTGTCCTTGGGCTTCTGGAACATGTGTTAGACAAGATGACGAGGCGTTGGAAATGGATACAGGCCTACTGGATAGCAATCGCATTTTCGGCATCAACTCTGACAAGGATAATATCGACTTCCGCAAAGTTACCACGTGTGCGCCAATAAACACTGGACAATTTACAACAACCCAACCACGAAAACCTGACGACGAGCGCCAAATTACACCATTTACCAATACTAACGATACAAATTTTCTCTACCATTATGGAAACGATTCTTTTTTCCCGGACAATGATTACGTCTACTATGTTAGCGGGCATCATCGTGCTACAACCACACTACTCCAAGTCGAGTCCGTCAACAGTTCTTTTGGAAGAGCCACCAGGACTAACTATTCTCAGGCCACGAACATACTATACCTCGGAAGCCAGTCTGGGATTAACTGACCAGTCTGATTTCTATCCACGAGCCGAGTTCAATAGAACAGATGCAGATCTCACTCTGCTTTTCTTACAACTTAACAGTGTGGTGTTCATGCATCCGTCTGAAGACCCTTGGTTTTCAGCCCATGTTAATTTCTCTGGGCCTTACAACAGTAAGAACGCCCGATATTATGCGGATGAGCCAGCAAGCATCGTAGGCTGTATTGAGCAGGTATGTTATATCTAATCGTGGTTATTACTCATACTGAATTCGTGTTTAGTATCAGTTCTGTAATCCTCACAAGCCCGATGAATGTAGTCCTCTTTCCGGACTGCAAACAGCAGTAGCTGCTGCCAAAGCACTACCGTCTTTTAGTCGGCATCAATTAGCAATTGTGGAACTCCTCTTCAATGCCATATATATGCTAACAATAGATATTTCTTCCCCTTCGTATTTGCGAACACCACTGGTGGCGCAAAGAACCGCTACTTCGGAGGGTCAATATCCCCTTCCCGATGATCAATGGGTTATAGAAATTCAGGATATGAACAACATAGTCTTAGCTACGCTCCAACGAGCCGTCACAAACTATGCTGGTGGGCCAGGTTTATCCGAAGTGGAGGAATACATCACTACTAATAATGATACCGCGTTGGAAGGGCTTTGCAGCATGGTTCGAGCCAGGTCCAATGGCAAATACAGGTATGATCTCGTAACCTGATGATTCATGCTGTGGATGAGCTGACTTATGGCAGCAACATCAATACCTTCGTTTTGGCTTCGATCCTTATTGCTGGAGGAATTATCATTTTCATTAACATCTTCATCGTCGAAATTGCTGCCTGGGTAAAGAGAACAAACAAACACAGCTCAGCTCAAAGGAATGCCTGGATCGAAGACGACCTTCTCCAACTTCAACGGATTAAGTTTGAGTTGCAGGAGCAGGGCCATTGGCACAGACTGAAAGAAGCAGTACCGGTTACGGATGCCGAAGACCTTCTTCTTCAAGATCCCGGCTCTCAGTTCCTGCAAAGTCGGCATGAGTCGCAGCTTTCAGTTGAGAAGGGAGATATTGTCAGCACTGGGTCGTCTCACCAATTTTGACGGACGCAATACCCTATTCCTTAACGTTCGTGAGCGGCGTAGAACGATCTGGATGGTGGAATGGACACAAAACACCTAAGGCCTGGGAAACCCGAAGTTCTGAGATCAAGCTTGGTCATTTAATCGCGACAAAGTCAAGAACTTGCGCAAGGATTCCAATGTGCGGTCAAGATTTCTACCGAGGGCTTGGGGAGGCGCATAATACGAGCCATTTTCTGTCCCGAGGCTTCCCTTTTCACCTCAGCTACCTAGCTTCAGAGCACGGTGTGCAAAAAGCAAATTCGGTGTCCAATACGGGTTGTCTCGAACACGACCTCACTCAACCTCACCTCTCGAGGCCCAACGCCAAGTACATTTCCGCTACTTTACTTCACCTGATCGCGCACTGAGCGTGCAGAATACTCAAGGATATGGTATTGGAATAACTCATGTACCGAACGCAGTCATTCTTTCGGACATCTGCCCAGTCCCTCACTTGATTCATTTATTAGAGTTCAGCATGCAGTAGTCAGGCTGGTCAGGCGGAAACTTGGCTCGAATTTCACGTGTGTTAGCTCTGGACCCGCTTCACTTGCGATACTTTAAGAAGGTTTACTTGCTCGATTGAGGACGCGCTCCTTATCATTTCTTTTCAAGGTTCGTCTTCCATATTACTACCCCTTCTCAGATCTAATGCCCATTTCGGTTGCATATACTGCCGTTAGATGACTTCCGTTGAGCTAAAGATATCATTCAGATGGCAGTGGAGTATTCTCAAAGCTCATTAACCCTCAAAGAAGTTCAAAAGCATGCTCAAGTGCATTTTCCGAACTATTTTACCTCATTGCCAGATCCGACTGCCCTGTACTTCTTACCTGACACGCTAACATCCAACAATGACAGCACCACTGCAAAAAAGCTCCGACTTGGCACGAAAACTCGAGATCCCGTTTACGCCTACATCGAAATAGGCGGAGGAGTAGAAATTTGCCATGTTAGGGGCCTCAAAAGGTGGCGTTGTGTGATGATCAACAATTTGCATTTAGTCAAACCTTTCTGCTACGCCCACGAAAATCTCGCTACCGGCCAAGCTAGGAAGAATGTGAAAGCTCTGATCAAGTATTATTTTCTAGTGAAAGGATACATTCCAAACTTTGAGGAGCATGAAGATGATGGCACTCTTCTGGACCTCAAGCACGCTTGCCAAGCGATCGCGATGTTCAGTATCCGATATGATAAGGAAGCCGGGCATAAAGCACTGGTGAGATTGGCAGCTAAGATCAAAGCGTGCCGTGGACCAGGTAGCACGGAAGTTACACAAGGCGTTATGGTTGCTAGAGGTAATGGAGGTCAGGTGGAAGAGGAAGGCAACGAACGTCAAGCGATGGCTTCAAGCTTGTTGTTTGTACCAGCCGGAAGCATGAGCTTACTGAAAAGGCCAAGGGAAACCGGTGAGGGTTTTCTCCCAGATGAAAAGAGTAAGTACTCACTCCTACCATTAGAGTTAGAGCATCAGGCGTCTCACATGAGATGCCCTAGAACCTGAGAAGAGGCAACAGACAGGCTTTGCTCTAGTAGGTCCGCAACTGTTGCACGTTTGGTAAATACTAAGCACTTCTAGATCACTGAGCTGATCGAATCTAAGAAAGCAAGAGTCCAACAACGCGAAGAGACCTGTGCCCGAAGAAAGACCAAAATCGATGAAATGAAGCAGCACTCTAAGAGATGGAAAGACAAGACAGCTTGGACTTGATGCAGATTGAGAATCAGAAAGCCGAGCTCAGTCAGCTTGAAGAAGCACATTATGGTATGTCAGGTATTTTAAAAAAGCTGAAAAATGCGCTTGGGGAGGACAACCAGGCTTTCAAAGCTGTCAAAGCGGGACTGACGGGCACGGAAGGGAGCGTGGAACAAATGTCATGAATGATCTTTTCCATGCAATTGCCTAAAGTGAAGGGTTCGGTGGTGGAAGGTGGATACCTCAAGGTATCATAGCGTCTTTCGGGATGGGTATGGAAGACAAACCAGTTTGGGGATTTCAAAAGCATGCATAAATGGTTCAGCAGTGAACTGGCGGGCATTCATCGGAGGTTTCGCCACAGATGGAAGGGCTCTCTCGAAGAATGAGGCGTTGGAAACATTCATGGAATTTGGACCTTTGGAGTTTCTACAAGAATGAAAATCATGCTAACCAGGACCATCTGCAAGAATACCCACGCGCTAATTTCTAGATACATTCGGCAAGGTGCACGAACGTAAAAGACCATAAGTATAGGTAGAGCATCCAAAGTCCTGACGAACGACCATGAGCTGACGGTGGCTCACTTTCCCAAGGTATGCTTTGGATCAATCGTGACTTATAGTAGATACCTCCGCTACCCATTTCACTCATCAGACTTGAGCTGCTGTCTCCCTTCAGATTCCTCGCCTTTCTGATCACTTATCTTTGACAGGACGCCATCGGATTCCCAAGTTGACCTCTGGTATTGCATTGATCTCAGCGGATCAAATCTCCAGAGTTTCACTAGGAAGCATCCAGTCACTCACCTTCCCGCATCCAACTAGTTCCGAGAGACATTACAACAACATCACTATTCTTTCATCACTTCTTCACCTGTTCTATCCAGATCATGAACTATCATACAATCCGAGATTTGACTTGTACTTGATCAGGTACCTTCTGGTATTCATTTATCGTTATCCTCTCCCTTAAAGATAAAGGCTTCCAGGTCGTGAAGCTTTGACCTTCGACCTTCAGTATCCAGCCATGGTTTCGCACTCCTCAAGCCCTGAACTCACATCACGAATGGCACAGCAGCGCTCAGTATCATTGCCTCCTAAAAGTCAACCGGAGATCTGGAAGATGACTCCATGTACCGTCTGCTCCCTCGATCCTCCTCGAGAGCCACGGATCACATCCTGTGGCCATATATATTGCCAGGATTGCCTTGCCAAGCTGAGTTATGAAGCTGCTGAAAGAAATCGGGATCATGGTACATGCGGTTGTGGCACAACATTTGTTAGTAGTCGACCTTTCAAAAGCTCTCCCAACGACACGCAGATCGAAGACAGAGAAATATCAATAAATCTTCAGAACCTCATCGAGCGGGCACAACAAAGTATCCCGAAAGAGTTTGCAACATTACCTGGATTGGACACTGTTGCATTTTCGAAAAGTTCGATAGGCAATTATGGAGTACTACTACGACTCGGGATATTGAGAAGGGATTACCTTTATCGGACAGAAGTTCTGGCAAGGAACCCCATATGGGCCTGTGTAAAAGAACATCGAGTCTGCTTTATTCGGGATCGACAACGGTTCTGGCAGCAGGAGTTCCACGGCGTGAACTTTTTCCAACCTTTCTGCTTTGTCAACCCTAGACCTTGGAACGGGGAAGGGAACAGACAGTTAAAGGCATTGGTTCGATACTACTTACTTGCGAAGGGCCACATTGCCGAATTTGCTGCTCCGAATGACTACGATGCTGTCTCCGATTTTTTCAGGGCCTGCAAATCTGTTGCAAAGGGGCTTGCCGACTGTAATCAGCCTGATAAGTACCTCGGTCCCACGACGAAAGGAATGAGTAATACTAAGGCAAAGGGCGTGGGAAACAATGCCCAGACATGCTCAGCGGTAACTCCCGGTAATGCCCCAGTGCCGAAGACTAAAGACGATAATGTGGGCGATTTGTCATCGGGTTCCAAGGAAGACCAACCAAAACCTACCTCTGCAGAAGCTTCATCAACAGCCGCAATCGAAACATCACAAAAGCATGGTGAGAATGCCACGCGCCTCAAGCATCCCCGAAGCACAGAGAACCTCCAAGTCCCAAGTGGTACGGAAGACGGAATTCCAAAAGCAGACAAATCATTCGAATCCGAAGGTGAGCATGACGAACCTCTTTTGCTACCGTTTTGACGGCTACTGATCTTATTACACAGGGTCAAACAAGAGAAAAAGAACACACATGAACTTGGTACCGTCCTAGTCCACCACTGATCACACGCAAGCTAATCTATTTAGATGCGAGACCTCTTCAAGCAAAAAGAGGAGGAGCAGAAACAGCCACAAGATGAAATTAAGATCCTCACGGCGGAGAATGATTATCTACTCGAAGAGCTCAATGCCGTCAAAAAAGAGCTTAGGCAGAAAGGAGAAGAGAAAGGTGTGCTCAAATCAGCGCGAGATGTTGCTTTGGCAAAGGCGGAGAACGAACGAAAACTGCGCCTCGAGGCAGAGGAGCATGTCAAGAGCGAGGAGGCCAAAAAGAAGCGCATCGAGGAGAAGATGCAAAAAGCAAAGTTACTGTACGAATGTCATGAAGAACTGCTTGATATAGCGGGTAAGGGTCGTCCGGAACAGGAAGTCCAGAGCATCAAGGAGACTTTCATGGCGGAGTTCGGAGAGCTGAGAGAGGAACTTTGAGATGGCGATGCTAGACTTTGAGGCTCTATTTATATTATTTTATTGAAGGTCTTGACGATAGGTATCATATGGATGGTTACAGGACCTAATCAAGGATACAAAAGTTTGGGATTCGGAGTTGATGGATAGCAATGGATGGGATCTTTTCGAGTAACAGGTCATCCTTCGCTTATGTCCCCAATCTTCTCATTTTCCAGAGCATGGTTCAATCTAGGGAAGTTTTTATAGCATGCGAATGCTGATGAGACAGAGAATGCTCCTCGCGTTTATCGAATGCATACATGGGAAGAATCTAGCCGAAGTTCACCCGAGGGTGAATGACCTTTCGACCGACAACAACTATCTAGCCCAGTTTTTATCGCATGTGAAACCTTTGACCTTCCGTCCTATATGATTAATGCTTACAAAGAGTCTAGCCGATATTCACCCGAGGGTGAACGACGCCTCTCGACAAGATTCCATCCAAAGAATCTATCAGTTCTCATCGCATGCGAAAGCTTTGCCCCTAACAGATCCTCCTGAGTGCTTCTAGAGTAGTGGATCAGCTACTTTCCCACCAGAATGCTTTTTTCCGTCTCCTCATTATCAAGATTTAACAACGTAGCTCTTTCTGCCAAACCCGTAAGATCGCTTTAGGATGATGTTTTCTCCTAGGCTTTAGAAGAACATTGATCTGAAAGACATCCTGTAAATGTGCGATCTGTGAACTCTCTAGCTTCGCGAACAATAGCTAATAGGTACCCCTGAGCGCAGAAACTGTTAGCATTCTTTCTCTCCGAGCTTATAAGTAACGTACCTCATTTGGCACCCCTTTCCCAAAAAACGAATCGCATGTGATTCGTCCGACCACAGTCTCCAGCGGTATATTAGACCGCGATCTGTCCTTGCTTCCTCGACGAATCTTGTTACCTTAAATTTCAGTCAATAAAATATCGCATGTGATTTGTCCGACCTCAGTCCAGGACGATAGGCTAGTCATTGATCTCTCTCTCCTTCAGCCTCGCATATTACTTTCTTCGATTCCGGTCGATATTATATCACATGCGACACCACTGACCACGGTGCAATACATAGCTTCAAGACCTTTCCATCTGTGCTACAGCATCTTCTCCTGCCACCTTGTTTAACTCCTCCAGTGGACGATGAATCACATGTGATTCATTAGTCCTTACTCGCAATATCAAAGAGGGTCTCAACTAATCTTCTACAACCCCCCAACACTTCCAATCCTGAGAGCTTCTTCCTTAAACACGTACCCGTAGATCACATGCGATTTGTCAGACCTTCCAACGCACAAGGGTAAGTTCATCCATTTCATCTTGCCTTAAACGCCTGCTTGACCTAGGGTTGTGTTAATCTATCCTGTAATGAATAGTCGTGAGCTTCTGTAAGTGTCCAAGGAAGAAGTGAAGAGTGAAGTCGAAGCTGCGTATCTGAGGGTTATGTCAGCGTGGAATGACACTAGCCGTTCTTGGACTAGATTCAACCGTGACACATGCAAGCTTCGCCATGGCCAAGAAGAATGGACGCGCATGAAACGATGCAAGCCACAGGGCCCTCGTATGCAATTCACCGCACTGCAGCCTCCACCGTCATTCGCCTCTCTTCATACCCGAACCTTCAAACTCTTCTCTTCCACTCACTGAAGCTTCGTTTACCCTAACTACCATCAAACATGTCGGAGAAACTCACTGAGAAGGTATACTACCCCGCCATCTACCACGCAACGCATAACTGACAACTATCCCCCAGCCCACCAAAATTGGGACAGGTTCGGGCGCCGAGTCCCCCACAACAGCTCGCCCTCTAGACTTTGACGACGAGCCTGGAGAGACACCTGCCTCGGGTACCTTGGACAATCTTACATCCCCTCCTCCACCTTCTAAATCTCCCAAAACAGTAAGCTTCCAAGAAGAAGCTCCACCACCAAAGCCGCCACGGCCGTTGAGTCCCCAAGTACAAGCCGAGAATACTCTCATCGAGGCCTTCCCCAGCATCGACTCCAAGGTCGTCAAGGCAGTTTTGACCGCTAGCGGAGGGAAAGTTGAGCCAGCTTTCAACGCGCTGCTAGGTATGGATTATTTGGCATCAAAATCTGTGGGGATAATAGAATTGATGTGAAATAGGCATGTCCGACCCCAACTACAAGCCAGAAGATGCGCCCCCACCGCAACCACCTCGTCCTCGACAACCTCGAAATCAAGTAGAAGCAGACGAGCTCTACGCTCGACAGCTCGCCGAACACTACCAGAGCTCATTTCAGGGCTACGGATCACGTATGCAGGGAGAGCCACCTGCTGGACAACGACGGAAAGAGACAGGCTTAAAGCCAAACGAGCTTTATGACGACCGGGAGCACAGTTTCTTCGACGATGACCTCCCAGTAATCAAGCAGAATATTCAGAAGGGATTTCAGGAGACTCAATCAAAAGTCAACAAATGGATTACAGATTTCCGCAAGAAGCTAGACGGCGACGAGGAGGAAGAAGATCACCCAGGAAGCTCACAGCCAGGCCGTCAGAACTTCGGTCCTTCACAATCAGAACAACTCTACGGTATCCGTAAGTCCCCGGAACAAGGCCGTCGGAGCGGTGACCGTGAGCGCTACGATAGCGACAACCGAGTACTCGGCGACGACTTCGAGCAACTAGAACTGAGAGATGACGAAGGTTTGTTCATGCGGATCCCGTCGCGCCAAAGTGCGTGTGCTATGTAATTCATACACGCTTATGACTAACGCTGTTTCTTTAGGTCCCCCATCGCAATCCAAATCCCACCGTCCACTCGCCAATCCCGACCTCTTCAAGCCCACGCCCGTAGCCCCTCAAAGCGGGCCCGTAGACGAGGTGGAAGCTCTCTACCGCAATCCTACTCCCACACAACAGTCACAAAACGCAAACACGCCGGGCAAGGCAGGCGGCAAGAAGTGGCAGCCTCTTACATCGGTGGCTCCGCACCCCGAGCCCGAAGACCACGATCCTTTCAGCTTGGGCGACAGTGACGAGGAGGAGGCGAAGACGAAGGATATCAATTCCGAGGCTACAGAGAGGTTAAAGAGAGCAGCTTCAAATAAGGAGAGTGAGACCAAGACAGATATGAAGCCGGCCGAGAGGAGTGGGAGTATGGGGACCAGGGACCAGGTTTCTGACGAGATCCTTAAGGGAGCGAAGTAGATACTGCTTTGATGCCAGCTGGAGGCTTGATGATTCCATGAGTCTATCTATCACTATACCAACAACGGTCGCTTTTCAGTTTATGACCATCTGATTAGGACCAGATGGCCTGGATTAGACTACTCTAAGAGGATATGTCGGATAGTATGCATGTCAACATAGCTCTTTTCCAGCTCCTTCATCCTCGTCTTCCGTTAACATCATGTGACTCTATCCTATATCATTGCAAGTGTTTCATTCTTCATTTCATTAGTGCCTTGACAATTGACATGCATTGTAGCTTTTTCGAGGAAAGCCATCCACATTCACAATGCCAATGCATTGTGAAGGACTGCACTCGGTCACCTACACTGTCACTGTATCTCCCTCCACAAAAGCCGTCTCCCTAACTACCTTCCCTTCCCCCTTCTCTAAATCCGCAAACCCCCATTCTAGCCACACATATCCCCACACCACTCCTACAACTACATTCACAATGTGCCATCGAAACTTGATAGTTCACACCTGTGGTCACATCAAACTGGACATTTTAACGCCGTTTTCGCTATGCGGGATAGCGAGGTTGCAGTATAGGCCTATTGCGAGGACTTGTGCGGATGTGAAGGAGAAGAAAGTGGAGGGGGAGGACGTTTGTTTAGATTGTTGGGTTGAGGAGGAGAAGAGGCGGGATAGGGAGGGGAAGAAGGTATAGAGGGAAGAAGGTGTAGAAGGAAAAAGTGGCAAGGTAGTTGGATGATTAGTAAATGAGTAGGTATTTGCAAAGGAGAAGCCCAGTAACGTCGAAAGGAGAGGTCTGATTAAGACATGTTCGATGATAATTAGCGCATTTATATGTGCTCCGATAACGAATAGCTCACGTGCAAGGATGGAGCATGGGAGTGGATGAGGTGAAAAGAGCAAGTTACTTCCTGGATGTTTCTATTGACCTAATCCAAAATGATTGGTAGGAGGTTTGGGTAGGTAGTCAATGCCTTTCATCACTCTTTGCTTAATACGAGAACATGTCGATCGTCCCGTTGTTGCTTCTTTCCTTGCTGTTGCTTTCGAGCTTCAAAACTACCCTAATCCGGCACAAAACGATAAATTGAACCGCTAAGCGGCAGAGGGTCGTGCTTCCATGGGGTGAAAAGGGTAGATTTTGATTCCCTCCTCACTATAGCAGCCCTTATCGATGTAGCGCTCGTGCGTTATCTTCCTGCCCTTCTTACCTATGTCAACTCTTGTTATACTAGAATAAGTATGGAGCAGTATAGCCTTCACGCCTCCGAGAAATCTAAGCAGGGACTTTGTGGGATAACGCCATTCTGGAACCATCAGTGTGTGGATAGCTCGCCGTTGGAGAAGTGGGAGTCTGTTTTCCGCAAAGAGGAGGCGTCTCATGACTGTGTGGTTTTCAAAGGCCCAGATGTTAAGCTTGTAGGGAAGGGCAGCAGTCTCTTGGTAAAGTTGGCGGCAGACGCTGTTGAGCAAAGTGAAACCACGGCGGGATTCGATGAGGTCGTAGAAATTCGCTTCTATGTAGGTACAGAGTGGGTCCTCCAACTGGTCAAATGATGCGCAGTGGAAGTGGCCATTTGGAATTGGGCCAGAAGACGGTGCCGGGGATAGAGACGTGGATGGAATCGAAGATGATGACGAGGTTGACGATGCAGGAGAATTGGTCCTAAGAACCTGATTGGGACTGTGAAGGACCAGTATCGTACGACCGCCGAGAACGAGCTCATAAATCTGGTTTCGAATTTCCGCAGGGAGGCGGAGCAGTGGTGATTGTTCTTGGTTGCGTTTCCATCTACAAACAAACATCATCATTACCACCGTTCAATACAAAGATTGGACAGGTTAAAAGCTTTCTTCAAGGGAATTCCGATCGAGTCTTACATTTGGCCTTCGCGAAAAGAATCAGACACAATCTTCCCTATGAGTCCGTGCCGAGAGTTATTGGTCGATGAGCCAGCTTTTGCTTTTGCTGTTGAGCTAGAAGTACGAGTGTGCTTCAGTGATTGCTTGACTGTCTGCTTCGACTTCGATTTTGCTCTCACCACCACAGCAGACTTAGCAATCCGCTTCGATGATCTGGTCACTGGCATGTTGAGTGGAGGTGGGAAGAAGGTGTGGTATTGCACGAGGCGAATTTATACGCGCCTGGTGCGCTATCACGTGCCCCACGTTACACATTCACTAGCCCTATTGATTTGAAGGTTATCATGTCACTACACAGCTGTCATAGTTTCTTGTTTCTAGAGGGTAGGCCTACGTCTACTAACTTCTTTTCTACCAGCCTGCAAAGCCGATTTAACCTTAGTGCAAGGTGTTAAAGTAAGTTAGCATCCCTAAGATTATTTAAAAGCAGCTTATAGAATAGAATCTACCTAGCTTTGTGCAGCTTTGGAAGTCGGTAGTATGACCAATAATGACACCCATTGTGCTATGTAGATAGATATATCAAATTCCTCCAGATGCTTTAACTAGATGGCCGGGTATTGTAATAGCAGTGAAAGTCACTTCCATTTCATCACGTCATACCTTATCTCACTGTATCAAGACCACTCAACCAAGACCAGCTTCCCATTTTCGACTTTATACTTCGCCATTTCATCCCAGTAGCGACGAAAGAGTTCTACACCCTTAAGTATCTCCCATACTGCCATCGATGACGGATACGATTCCACAACCAAAGACTTGATTGCCCATTTTTGCAAAGGAGGAACATTCTTCTTCCGCGGTAAGAACTTATTCAGAAAATCATCGCGCTTAAAGTACCTAAAGTCTAGCTGGTAGGGTAGCAGTGCCATCTCCTTGTATAGTTGACGACATACCCCATTCAATAGAGTGAGTTTTTGTGTGCTACAGTTGGACTTGCGGGCGAGGAAATGCGGGTCATTTGCTAATACTGCATCGTAGAACTTGTTAAGATCGCAGAGGGTGCAGTGGAAACCCTCTCGCAGCTTCACCGAATTGGAGCCATCTTCGTCGGAGGCCCTACGCGTACTCTTTTCTGCATAATCCATGTTGATAATATACCCTCCGAGGGCGTACTCATAGATCATGAGGCGGATTTCGGCAGGGAGTCGAAGTAGAGGTGATTGTTGTTGATTGCGTATTCAGCTACCAAGGAAAAACACTATCAGTTTGTCTAGTATTACATACGAGTTAAGTACACTTACATCTGTCCTTCGCGAGATCCCTTACACACTACCTTGCACATGAGACATCGAGAGGTTGTGCCCTTTGGCTTCACCGCTTTCTTGGTTTCGCCATCTCCAATTCCACCGGCTTGTTCGGTACTGCCGCCTTCTTTTACCTTGTTGACCTCCGTGGTATTGTCGAACTCCTTGTTTGAGGCGCTATCGTAGGCAGAGGGTGATCGAGGAGGGATGGTGTGGTGTTTCTTCGCAGGTCTATTTCAACAAAGTCGTAGCGATAGACTACCTAAGCAACCCCTGGTGACACGAGTACACGTGATCTGGTAATTACCTGGGTCTCATCACAACGGACAAGCCAATGCAGCTATCGAATCAAACACTTAGACCTCAATAGGCGCCAAAAGAGAATCGCTTGTTATCAGAGGTACACAGCTTTTACTGTTAAAAGACAAGGTAGTATATAGGTCAGCCAGCGATACGGAGCGATCGCCTGTAATGCGGAAGCAAACATAGCAAAATATTTAGTTGAGAGACGCTCAGTAGCATGAAACATGTATTTTCATTATGCAAAGAGTACTAGAGGGTATAATTTTCGAGGCATGATTTATGCAAACAAACCAGGGTACCAGAGAAAAGGGGCGCATCACATATCATGTCATCCCTAACCAATAGCCCCGACCACCGAGAACATCACTCATCCCGCCAGACCGTTCACAAAACGTCGTGTATGCGCTGCAGTAATCGAGGGTATATCCGCAAACCAATAAGAAGAAGAGAGAAGAAAGATGGGTGCTAAACCGCAATTTTGAGGGGGAGAAGAATGAAAGAACAGGGGAGTTAAATAATATAAGAAGAAAGTCCATCTCAAATCCGAATCTGTGAGCGTCGGGGGAGTCGTAATCAGATGGCGTAAAGATAGGCGTGGAGTCAATAAGCTTTCCTCTCCTTCCAACATATAACCAACAAACAATGCATGGTTAAGACATGCATGACCGTCAATCGTAAGAGCGCACTCATTCAGACACGAATAGGACGAGCAACGGACTCAGGGGACTTTCGCCTAGCGGCGCCCTTCTCGCCATTCGCTGCTTTCCCTGACACAACAGCTGTCCAATCTTCCCACTCCTTTGCCATTTCCGTAAGCACATTGCCCATGACAGAAGCGCTTGCCATGAGGCCATGTTGTTCGCCATCGAGGATTCTGACTTCGCATCGACGCATCAAGCGGCCAAGCCACCTCACATTCTCCACTGGGACTCTGGTATCTTTGCTACCGTGATGGATGACGACGCCACGCGTGATATCCTCATACCTGAACCCAATGGTTTGCTTAGTCTCCAAGCAGACAATGAGATCAGTTGCTGGGTTTGCGTTCGCTGTGGCGCGGTCCCAGATAGCAAAAGTTAGGCGTTCATCAAATGCGTGCTGCCGGTCGCGTTCCGCTAGAGTAAATGCTAGCTTGGCATGCTGAGCCCTTTCATGGTTTGCATCAGTGGGGCTTTGTAGAGCCAGAGACAGTGCACTGCCATTAGGAAGGACCTGGTCCATTAACATTATGGATTCTCGTCGAGTGTCTTTGATGGGTGGTCGGGAGGGCGGTTGAGGTGACGGCGTGCTTATGCTCTTGCGCTTATTCTTTTGCGGTGTCTTGTTCCTTGTCATACTGGCGCTCGTGGCGCTGAGGAACGTGGAGTTGGCGACTTTGAGTAGAGACGGAGGTAAGACGCGGAGAAAGCGCTGCGATTTCGGCAATTGGCCACCCGGGGGTGAGTCTTGGTGCACACCAATCGGCGCCATCTGTGAAGGTGGTATCCACGGCGCAAGCAGATGTACTCTTCCTCGAATATGTTGAGGCATCCGCAAAGCAGTGGCAAGCGCATAAACAGCGCCCGCGGAGTGGGCGAGTAGTGAGAATTTGGTGATCTTCAATGTTTGGCAAATGACCATCACATCGTCTACAACATGTTAGCGAGACATTATATCGAAATCATAGCGCGTTCCTTACCTGGCCAACTTAGAGGGGTGCCGTTCGAGTCAAATTGGCTCCCTCCGATTCCAGGACGGTCTGGAGTGATGAGCCGCAGCTTTAATGTCGATGCAAGCTGATCATAGAAGGCCGTGACATATCTAGTCAAACCCATACCGACACAGCAAAAGATGGCGAAGCCTTTAGGATCGCCCACTTCCGAAAAGGAAATAGTTCTGCCCGTTTGTGGATGGCGAACCTTTTGTGACAATCGCGTAGAGTCGAGGAAGCCCTCTACATCCCGATCAATTGAGTCCATACTGGATGGTCGTTCCTCGATGACGGGTTCTGGCGGAGGTTTAACGGCGTCGACTTCCTCATTGTGCCTCTGTTCCGCCTTTAACGGCAGGTCCGGATGAGACCAACGTTTTTTCTTGAGCGTAGAACGATGCTGGAGGCTAGTTTGCGATGGAGAAGGTAGGACTTGTAGCGATTGAACTCTGGGAAATATCTCCTCGCTGACAGATCGAACTGAACGTTCGCTGGGTGCGCTATTTGCTGGGTTGAAGGAGTCCTTCGGCGTAGTCGAAGCCCCCATGATCATAGAGCTGGTAGATCTTCGTCCTAGAGCAGAACGTCCGCCGACTGCGAGTGACTTCGATCTTGTCGGGGTAGTACTGCGCTCTGTGCCTTTGCTTGAAGACTTGCTGCTCGCAGGAGGAGAGCGTGCTCGGTCTCTGTCTAGAGTTTGCAGTGCGAGTTGGTAGTTAATAGGAAGCGGGGTAATTTCTTCGCCATCGTCGACGGTTCGGCTTCGTGACCGAGAATGTCGATGTTCTTTATGCGTTTGGCCAGTTTCGCGAGTCTCGCGAACTTCAGGCGGACTCTGTACGCGAGATGTCATCCGTGGAGGCGGTATAGGCGATGTCGAAATTCCTAGTATTTTATGCGCTTTTGCTGTTGGGTCCTGAACTCGCTTTTCAGACATGCTTGATACAGTTGAAGTTGGGGAGGGCTCAGCGCTCTCAATTGGTGAAACATGCGAAACGCTGGAGGCGGCCCCTGCATCAACACCAACAGGCAGTTTACCGGCTATTTTATCCCTCAACTGTTTACGATTCTTCAACTCCCTAATCCTTCGAGCCACTTCATTTTCTTCTGCTTCAAGCTCCTTGAGCAGTTTGTCCTCCGGAGTCGAATCTCCTTCTGGACCCTCATCTTCCTCGGGTACGGTCTTCGTCATGGGCGTATCATGCCGACTTCCTCGTCGCCTATGCGTTACTCTCCCTCTTCGCGAGGGGCTGCCTGAGTGCCTCAAGGATGAGCCCCGCTCTGGTATCAGTCCTTTTTCGGTCGGACTATTCGTGCTGCCTTCGTTGGGGAAACTCATGCCGTTGCGCAAAGGACTCTTGCCTCGATTCCGGTACCGTTCTGCTGAACGGGATGACTCGGCAACAACAGGCTCTTCGTCAATCGGGGTTCCTCCGAGGAATTGTTGAGTTAGAGGTTTAGAAGGTGGACTCGGCATTGACAGAACTTCTGGCCCCTGTATAGTTGCCCGCTTGCGATCGAAGTCCAGAGTCCGCAGCTTTTCTCTGGAGCTCATGTATATTAGGCTCCTGTGTCCTTTCGCACTTCTCTTGCTATCCGATGATGTCCGACTTGCATTCGAGTGGCGCGGTATCCCCGCTTCAATGCTTATATTTCCTATACTGCTCACGGACCTTATCGACTTCGTAGAGTGCAGGGAGGTTGTACTTCCGTGGCCTGCTCGAAGATAGTTCTTCAAAGAGTGCTCCTTTTCCTTCTTCTTCGGCGCCGTCAAAGGTGAGAATCCTGAAGGAGGCTTCGACGTTCGCACAACAGGAGGCTCAGCCGCATCATCTGGATAGAGGTAGTCGTTGTCCCTCAGAGCTTGTCGATAAGCTACATAGTCTGTATCGTCCCCGGTGGCCGTGGCCAATGGATCGCCGGAAAAGGTTGTTTGGAATACGTTCGGAGTCGCCGGCGTTGAATGGCTGCCGCCGACGGATGGGAAGTTCTCGAAGTGCTTGTGAGCAGGAAGTGAGATGGCGGATAGGGAGTCGATGAGGGAGGATATGACCTCTGGAGATGCCGGTTGAGGTCGGACATTATTAGGCGAGCGCTTTGTCGACCGTACTTCGGAATCTGACGGTAAGGAGCTACGACGGCGTGGTCGAGTTCGCCGCGTAGTATTCGAAGCGACATCTGAGGGAAGGCTGGGTACTGGAGGGTGGAGCTGTGGTTGGACATCCATTCTGCCTATATTCCGGTAAACAATGTATAGACAAGTAGATATGCGGTGGTGTGAGGATCTCCGCGAAACCTAAGCAGGAGATGCAGGGCGTCGTGTCTGAGCTCTGCTGCCGTCGTGCATCAGTGCATGGTGGTGTTTAAGCGGGAGTGAGCGCGGGCAATGCGAACGCGTTGAAGAGGACGATTTTGATGGAAGAGCGATAAAGATATCGATCACCCCTTGGCCGTGATACGTATTCTGATGTTCCTTCGGTGGGCGCGTTGTTTCAATAAAGACAAGGAACTGCTCAGCTAAAAGGGATGTGAAGCTGTTGGCTGAGAGGGCTCCCTTGCCAGTTCCAGGGGAGGGTCTTTTCGCTTTCCGGCCGCCTATCTAGCGCGTCTTGGCCGTCACTGTCACCCCCATGGCCTTTCTGACTGGCCGTTGGACGCTAGATCGCTGTTGTAATTCCCTATATTCATCATGGAAACGGAATGGCGTGCTGTTCTTCTGGGAAGTACTCTCCCAAAAGTCGGAGGAAGGCTTGTTGACATGGCAGTTTAATTGCGACTTTCAGCTCCTCGCACCTCATAAACTTTCAGCTCCTCGCACCTCATAAATTCTCCGACCACAGGCGAAAATCCTGGAGCATGGCCTGCTTTTCTGAAGCGCCACTGGGGTCGAATGATTGTCCCGACTCCACGGAGTAAGTAATATGCACCTGCGAAGATCCTAGAACGGGAATCTGGCATGAAAGCTGCATGTGAAGTTGACCGCTATCTGCAGCCCGCTGAAACGAAGTCACCAACTCTGGTAAACAAGTCGCACGCCACAGGAACCACCGATTCATATGATATTCCAACAAGGCTGGTTGAGCTTGTTATGGTAGTTCTGCTCTCAGTCTGGGTCGCATAAATCGTGGCGGATATTATTGAATCGAAAGTGGTTGACGACTCCTACTGGCTCAACTCCTGAACGCTTAGGTAGGTATTTTGGTACCTACACACTAACTCCTGAACGCACACATTGGAAATCAAATGACCCTTGTTTGTTCTAGACTGGTAGAGCCTACCATTGACATATGGCTACCAAAGATTGAAAAGGAGCCAAAAGCTTAATACAACTCTGATGACATCTGCGAATGGCTTGTGCCAGTGTCCTCTCGACCTACAATACAATGCGCCCCAAAGCTGCTCAATTACTGCTCGAAAATAGCACGTCATCCGTACGAGTTCGAGGTTTTCAGAAATTAGGCATGAAAATGCTGCAATTAAACCCCAATGAAGCTTTCCTGATAGGCACCACTCTACGAAATCATTGGAGCCATGTCAGCATCTCGCTACCTTATCTGACTGCTAGAGTACATGAAATGTTTATCTTTTCAGTGCAAAGCAGTTTACGCGCCTTAGAATTGCAGGCGGCATCTTGCGCTGAAGCGTGCTTAAGCAAACGGCGGTATGAATCACACAAAGAACGAAGCAGAACCAATTCCCTTCAGCAATGAGAACACTCCTTCCACTCAAACCCTCTCTTCAGCGCCATTCTACTGAATGATGAGGAGAATGTCCAATATGCATTGCGCGTACACGGAATACCAACTGGAGTTCGCTCAACCCCCTGTCAGACTCCCCGAGTTCGAAAACGGTCACCTACGTCACCGCCAAAACCTCCGATGTCCAAGCTCCAAGCTCGGCACCACCATCATGATAAACCCCTCTCACTCCTCCTACCGCGCCACAATCATTTTCCTTTTCAAACCAAAACTCTCACTCTCTTCTCAATATTTCGTCTGTCCGATCTAATTTCTCCAATATGTCCCTCTCTTCCCTCACCTCCCTCCTGGCGCCAGTAACCCTCCCCCTGGCCTCCCTCTTCGCAATCCCAATGCTAAGCTCCTGGTCCACGTCCCTCAACCTGGTCTTCTTTAGCATAACATGGACCACAATCGCCATGACGTATGCGCCTCTGCAAATTGAGTTCTTCGCTCCACTGGTCCTGCGCACGTTGCTCTATCTCATGCCCTCGGCACTCTTCCTAGCGGTCGACACCCTCGTGCCGAGTCTAGCTGTAGAGATAAAGGCGCAAGGCGAGAACGCATTGCCAGCGCGAGATGGTAAAGGGAGGAAGATGGTCGCGAAAGTCGTGGGCTGGAGCGTTTTTAATACGCTTTTAGCCGTTGCTATACAGGCCGGGCTGGAGTGGTTAGTTACAGATGTATTGAGGGTGAGGAGTTTGTTGTTAATCAAGGGGAGCGCATGGGGTCTGAATCACTTGCCCGCCCCGTGGACGCTGATTAAACAATTGGTATTGGGTCTCGCATTAAGAAACGTAAGTTCAAGCCTCTATCCACCCTAATTCTTGGGGAGTTCATTGCAAATACGGAAAACTAATGAGCTGATCAGATCCTTCAATACTACATCCACCGCCACGTCCTCCACTCACCCCACAACAACGCCCTAACCCACTGGCACAAAACTTGGCATCACAGCATCCGCGTCCCATACTCCTTCACCGCAGCCTACGACCACCCAGTCTGCTACCTCCTGCACCGCTTCCTCCCGCTCTATCTTCCAGCAATAGCCTTCCGCTTCCACATAATGAGCTACATGATCCTGCTCGCCATCTTCTCGTTGGAAGAAGTCTTCACGTATTCAGGATACAATGTGTTGCCTTCGACGATCATGCTCAAGGGAATGGCAAGGCGGGTAGATGCGCATATGATGACTGAAGGGGAAGGCAATTTTGGACCAATCGGTGTGCTGGATTGGACTCATGGAACTACGTTGGGTGCGGATGTTATGGACGATGTGAGGGCAGAGATGGATAAGCATGATGTGCAGGAGCGGGCTGGGAAGGCAGCTGATGATGCAGGCAATGCGATTGATGGTGTAGGTGCGAAGCTGAAGAATAGGGCGAGGAAAGGGAGGGGAAAGAAATAAGCTTCTAATTTGCGAGGGTTTGAGTTTGAGCCCCAAGGTCCTTCTAGCTTGGGTGGTGGAGGCGAGTGGACGTTTGGAGTTGTTTCCGTCAATGATACCCTTAATGCAATTAGTTTGTGTCGATCTTTCTGCGCTCTGTTACATCATGTGATCATTGTATTGTTGCCACCGATAGGTATCTTCGGATCGTGGTTCTTGGGATATCTGAGGTTCGACGTAGTGAGACCGAGGGTGAGGTTAGTATTGCCTGTCATCGCTGGTTTCGTTGCTGTTAACGTAGGGACGTGGTTGCGTAGTTGAGATTGACGTTCATGAGAAACACATCTAAGCCATCATGTAGTGAGCTAAGACATCAAGTTTGGATCGAGGTCAAATTTGTTTGCTTGTTACAAAATCTCATGGAAATGCAAACCGGACCCTCCCATGAAAATCTGCCGTGTCGAAGTAGTTTAAGCAACTGCTATTACGGCTGCAGCATGCCGGTTGTCACCTTTCAATCCCTACACACAAAACGCCAATGTCCGTCGTTCATTTAGAAGACCATGGTGTGTGGCCTGTCTGATTTGCGGAGGCTGAAGGTTGAGCCTAGGTAGGAGAGCATGTGTTCCTCCTTCTTGAGGGTGGCCAGAAGAGCTTTGTCAACGGCCTTTTGGTCCTCCACGCGGTCTTTTGCAATCTCCTTCTTCTGTGGTAAGGTTAGTTAAGCTGTTCATTGTTTGCATCAATTTAACGCACCTCTGGCTTCTCGCCTTGCTTGAAGAAAGCTTCCTCTCCAGGCTTCTTGCTCTTCTTATCTTTGGTGAAGTAGCCATCGTCGCTGGCCTTTTCCAACACCTTGTCGTCCACACCCTTCAAATCCACCTTTGTTGATGTAGCGATGACATATCGGGCGTTCACCCTCCTCAGAGGGACGCCATTGACTTTGAAAGGACCGGTAACGAGGAGAACACCTTGAGGGAGGTGCTTAAGAAGGACGACACGCTTGCCGCGGAATCGACCAGCAAGGAGAATGACAACGGTGCCGGGTTGGAGAGATTGACGGGGCTTTGCTGGTCGGGCGGACTTGCGAGCCTGTGGGAGTCATTTTGTCAGCACCGTGCGCCAGATCATCAACGGCAGACGAGATATTCCGAGAGAATAGAATTTCGAAGCAAGTAGAGAGACCATCCTCTCCAAAGCTGTGTCGATATTCTTATACTGCTCATGTGGGAATCCCTTCGTCGAGGATATCGTACCTTCTTTTTCGCGCTCTGGTCCTCAGCAGGGTAGTACTTGCTGGCTTTTTGTGTGTGGTGAGGTATCGACCTGTCTCCCTTCCCAAACTTCTTCGTCGAGGGCTTCTGTTCCTGGGCGGGCGCCATGTCGAATTGTCGTGTCGCTTGTCGTCGTTGGTTGCTGTGATTTTCGTGATGGAATTGTGTGTCGGATTAACTCCTTGCCGAACTGGAACAACGTATTACCTAGCCGACTGTCAGGGCCTTGGCGTTTGCAAATTAGTTGTGGCGGGTGGATTACGTTATTAGCGTGCACCTCCACAACTAAACTCAACTGAAGTTGGAGCCCGTCGACTGAAGCTTGAAGCTCCACCACACTTCCAGTACACAATATCCACAGCCACCTTGCCAATATGTCGGACCAACCCACGATTACTTTCAAAGCTGGGAAGTGTGAATTATCGGTATTCCATCCATATGCTACTCTGAACAAGCATCATGCTCACTTGTATGCAGTCAGGCAGCCCACCAACTGTTAAATCAGACACCACACCCGGTTACATATACTTATATATCGAAGATGGTATGGCTTAATATTGCCTCTTTATACAATCTTACTCACATTCAAACAGAGCTCGTTCACTTTTGCTGGCGGCCGAGGTCAGCTCCAGCATCCGAGCCCGAAATGGATCTCCTCATGATCCCCGGCGATGGATCTTTCCTTCCATACACAGGCCCAGAGGGCGGCGCCGACTCGGATAACCTCAAATCCCCCACGAATGGGCGTATATTCGTCCTGAAGTTCTCTTCAAGTTCCCAACGACATCTCTTTTGGCTACAATCGAAGTCCCAACACCCAAATGGCGACCCTAGTTGGTTCAGTGAACGGGACCAAAAGATCGGGCAAGTAGTAGACATGCTTCTCAGCGGCGAGGAAATAGATGTCCAAGAAGAGCTCCGGTCTATCCAACGACGTGGTCCGCATGGAGGAGACGATGAGGATGAGACAATGGAAGATGTTGAAGGTACAGATCACTCTGCCAACCGTGACCGACATGGTTCAACGGGCGGAGCTGGACCTGATGCCACTGGAGGAGATATCAGAGAAGAAGGTGAAGAATCTAGAGAAGGCGGTGCTGATGGCGGTCGAGCGTAGGTCATCACCGTCCTTATCTCGGCGGCCCTCCAGATTTTCCGCGTCGCGGCGCTGTTGATTTATCTGCCAATTCCCGCATTGAAGTTGAGCGTTTTCTTGCCAGGGCAGCTAAGCGTCGTCGTGCTCGGGCAGCTAAGCTTCGTCGCGCTAGGTGAGGCATTATTATGTCTCACGAGACTAGGTTGCATTAAACCCACAAGCCGTTTGAGCTTCGCCAAATGTATCTGTAAAGCATCAATAAGCATATCATCGGAGTCTATCTAGCAGCACCGGCGTTTTATCTACATTTACTTCTTATTACTCACGATGCAAGAGCTCTACTAACGTTTACAAAGGGCTTCTGCAGGGAATGACGCTGCAGCTGTCGTACAAAACTTCCTCAACTCCCTGAAAGGCGGAAACTTCGCAGGCAGTTCACAACAACAGCAACAATCAAAACCCTTCACCACTTTACCCGATTTGCTTCCCTCGTCGACCACCGTACCGATTATCGACAAAGCCGATAGACCACTTATCGATGCACTATGCGCGGAACTGCCACCAACGTTACTACTACTCGCACAAGAGATTGACGACCTCGACGAGGTCGATCCGACATCGGAGACAGCACAAGCGGCCATTGAAGCCTTGAGCATGGGGCAAAAGAAGGACATATTGAAGCGGGTGCTTCGATCACCACAGCTGAATCAGAGTCTGGGAAGTCTTACGGTTGCATTACGGGATGGAGGACTCCCAAATGTCAGTCAGGCACTCAAGATTAAAGTCAAAAATGATGGATACATGAAGCACGGGGGTATGCCGCTTGGAGGGGGAGAAGCTGTTGAGGCCTTCTTGGAGGGTGTCAAGAAGACGGTCCAGGAGGAGTCGGGAGATGATAGTAAGATGGATACGAGCTAGGGGTTTCGGTCACGCTGGCGATGCGTCGCGTAAGTAGATGAACAGAGATCAATATAACGGACTGGCACGTGTATAGAATAGGAATGCGGACAAGGGCCCCTCAATCCCCGGTTATTAATACAACGATTCATGAAACCAAGAGATGTACACACTGAAAGATACAAAAAGGATAAGCAACCTACACCGTAGGCATCCATTTCGCCCATCGTGCAAGTCAAGCAATGACGTTCAGGTATCGCTGACTAAACTCAGTAGCCGCATTTGCACACCTAACATTCCATATGTCATAGAATCATTCACAAAAAAGCCTGAGTACGCAGAGTAAACAGCCTCCAACACACTGACAAACGCCCTCTAGCGCATCCCCCGAGAGCTCCATACAAGCACAGCAGACCATGGCATCCGTACAAGAACCACAGCCAGGACTTGCCCCTCCACCACCCTCCTTCTCATCCCTCACCTTCTCCATCTTCATTCCCGGATCTACGCCTGGAACACATTCAGCAGGCCCACGCGCTCCGGAATCAGCGCCGTCCCGCTCAACTTGGGAACCGACTCCTCCGGACACCGGGGATGCTGCACCTTGTACTCCTTCTCCCATGCCTTCCTCAATTTCAGGTGCTCGGGCTTCAGATAGCACTTCAAGCAGGGGTAGCGCGAGGTGGGGAGAGCGTGTTCTTTGATGTAGGGGCACCAGATGTCGGTTTTTTGGGCTGGGGGGCAGGGGGTTAGGACGATGGTTTTTGTGTGGGTGCAGGAGTAGTGTTGGATTAGGGAGCCGCACATTTTTGATTAGCTTTGTGGGGTGTGGTTGGTTTTTTTTGTTGCGCGGAGATTTAGGATTTCGATAACGGGGATTTGGAGATCGAGAGAAGAATTCGTGGTAGGTTGAAGTACATGTAGGTAAGGTTGATGTTGTTGGAGGCGTTGTGAAGGGGGAATGATGATGTGAATGCATTGTGTAGTGAATGCTGCTCACCTGTTGCGGGCTCTGAGTTTGCGTTATGAACATTGTATTGTACAAGAGGACGCAAACACCTCCGAAACCATCACCGACACCATCGAGCCAACCATCGAACGCGGCCAGGTATCCTGAGGCACGTGGTTCGGCGGCGTATCAAGTGAGTTGGCCGTTGTTTGTTGATGTGTGATTTTAAATCGTTGGTGCAGTGAAGTGTATATAATAATGTGAGACAGTGTGAAAGTGGGAAAGTGACAAAGAGAAGTTGTAGAGTCTACTTCATGCGGTCATTGACTCAATGGCCGGAAAGGAGCACAATTCTTGACAATGCGGAGTGCTGAGAAATTGGAGCATTACCAATGCGCGCGGTAGACTAAGATACCCGTCGAGACGGAGAATTCACTGCTCAGTTGAGGACTCGCACTACTGGTCATAAAATATTGCCTTGTGCCATAAGTGAAGGCCACTTCAAGAACCAATCCTTGTGCGCCGCACCCACAGAAACGATGGAGTATTCCGACTCCTCGGGGGCTCTGCCAAATCTGATCAAGTGCTCCCAGCCACTTTGCATCCGCAGTCAGAAGCCCATTCTGCTCGTTCGATATGCCGGTGAATCCGTTCACCGTCTCTGTTCTAGCCACTCTAGGTGTCACGACCATATGGTACGCTTCAAGTCAGCAGGACCTTGTCACAAGGGAATAGATGGTGAAAAGACTCGACCTCGGAACTTCGCGCAGTCTTCGCCGCCCTTCAACGACTCAACAGCTACTCTGCTATAAAGCATCCTTTGGAAAACCTGTCGACTACAACGGCCCATGGCGACGCTATCAAACAATATCCTCTTCTCAGCTCAAATATACTCGGAGCCTCCTTGATCAGTCCTTGAGAGCTGCTACTCAAGCGTCGTCCGCTCCCAACTCTGTTATCGATCCGCGAAGGCCGCATCGCAGTCCGATACTGGTTCGTCCAACTCGAGACAGCTGACCATTATCTCATGCAAGCTGCCACCTACCGGAGCACTCGGATATCTTTTGCTTGGTCTCATCATCTTCGAGAAATGTGCCACTTCAAACTCCTCAAGCACCGTTGCGGCTGCAATCTCCCTATCGACTCCAACTGGGCCAACCTTTGCCCGGCTGGAAAGATATTCGGTCCGCTTGAGTGCAAAGACAAGACATTCCAGGCTTACTCCGGCTTGTTCCCTTGCTATAAGTGCTTTCACTCTGACGAGTGGGTGTGGGCATTGCATAATGATCACCAGCGCGACGGCACGCTATTCAGAGGAAAGTTCTTACGAGTCGACTCGAAGAATGTTGTGACGGAGAAGGACCAACTCAGAGGAGATAATGCGGAGACATCGGACGCAGATGAAGAACCAATTTTCAGAGAGAGAGCATCAATCTGATCGGAAGAAGAACAAGTTTAGATGCCACCAAGTTTGGCGGAGAGAGCATCACTCCGAGCGAGGCCGATGAGAGAGTCTAGAAGGATGGTGGAGAATGGAGGTTTTGCAATGCTTCCACTTGGTGGAATGACTTTTTCTGCACAACACAAAGCGGAACGAACCAGGAATGGGGAAGAAGGGTGATAATAATAGTACTTGAGAACGTCATGGAGACCTGATTACCGCCATACGGTCTTTACTTCTTTGTCCAGGATGTGCTGTGAAGAATCCATATCTCCTCTGACTACGGTCTTGAGTGAGTTCATGGCAAGCTGTTTGTGAGTGTGTGCCGACTAGGTTAGGTCTCAGCCTTGGCAAAGCAAAGCTGCTCATCTCTCTCCCAAACCTCCCTCGTCTGCGAAACCCTCACGCGCCCTCGTCGCCCCTTCAAATGCCTGGCCTTCGCTATAATAGCATGGTTATATATTGTCTTGCTGATCTTGCACGCCATATGCGGGAGTTGCCCTTACCCTGAAGGCAAACGTTGGAGCCAGCCATGGTTCAGCAAAAGACAGATTCCGTCGCTACTCATCGTCAATTCCATCGAGGAGCTACGAGGGCCGCAAGAATGTGCGAAACGAGCCTCATCAAGGATTTGACTTGAGTATTATTCGTCAAGTTGAGCAGAACTGCCTATCGTGAGCTGATGATTTGAGCGAAAAGCAGAGTGTTTGACGAACTGACAGCGTGGGCTGTGTGCACTATACGACCACGTCTTATCACCACTCATCTCAGCAATCCTTACATGCAATATCGTTCGCTTCAAGTAAGGAACATGTAGAGATACTGCATCGACTTATCTCCGTACTCTATCGCGCAGGCGGCATGTCCGCATGCGGTACGGAGCCTTACCAAAAAGCAAATACCTCACTCTGTACTTGGAAGACCTAAGCTCATCGCTACCTTAGCGAACTCTATCTAATACAGCAAATCCCAGGCATACTTAATGGTTACACTGAGATTGCGGCTCACAATAGACACCCTTGTCGAGGCTCAACTCTGCTCCGGCCATTCGCCCGTCCAAACAAAACGTGAGCACGAACCTGGAATTAAAGTTCAAAAACCCGTCCATCAGCTTTGTGCTAGTTGATGGACTCTCGCTATTGGCTACCAAACCAAACATCACTTTGCGCTGATATTAGCCTGAAAGATACATTTGAGGTCATGCCTGACCACAAGCGTCTGCGGATTTTCTCATTCTTGGCACGAAACAAGTATTAGATTCAGAATTACTCCCTTGTTCCCCCTACGTGGCATTATTGAAGCCTGACTAAGTTGGCAGGTTTTTTTTCCAGCTATCCTGAAGCTCTGGTCGGCCTGATGTCTCGTGAGCCTAAGGCCAGCGACTGAGGTAGATCAAACCATGCATACGGATGTATCTTTGTACTATTTAGTTATGCTTATTTCTAGGCAGCGGGTTGCCCTTGTTGTGCAACGGAGATCAACACTTGCAGATGCGTAGATCCAATTTTCCGGGACAGGCCCTACGACGGAGATCTTTTTGATCTGGACTGGTAGTATTAACATGCACGTGCCTAAGGTCATGGAAACGTTCCCGTCTGTTCCGGACTCTGTCTTCGACGCCAAGCATCTGACCACCAACGTTGATCCACTCAGATATGGTACTTCGATTGCTCTCTTCAGCGACCCTTACCATCTACTCTGTGGCTGTGTTTATTTTGATGATATCTCCTGCAGACATATGGACATCTGTTGGTCTAGGCACAGAAAAGGGGTTCGTCCGGAAGTCATCTGTGCCTTACATATCAACCTTTGAAATATCAACAAGGATATCAGTACCCTAACGCTCAGAAGTTGCAGGTACTGGACAACGTTGCATCATAATCCAATAAGATCTACGATGTGGCTCTGAACATACCATCATGTGGGTCACAGACCACAATGCTGGACTCTAGGCGGCAAGGAATGTTTTCGATGTCAACTCGATATACCGTTTTCGGTTGGGATGTACCTTCTGGAACCTCTCTCTATGGCCCAAAAGGCTCCGTGTCAATCCAATATATATCGTCCAATAGCAGAAGCTACAAAGCCTTTTCACAGTCGCAGCCCTCCAGGTTCTCTGGAAGGTTTCAGAACTTTCTGCGATATATGCTCTGGGTTCGTCAACCTCGGCGAATTTCTGGCGGTCGGATCCACTTCACGCCTCAGCATAGCTCACCTCGGTACAGAAACTAGACTAGAATAAAAGGAATTCCAGCATACCGGGAAACTCAGCCATAGCATCGTACCCTGCGAAATGGCCGTATAGTAGCGTGTACCAAGCAATGGTCACTGATTGATTACCCTATGGAGAAATATTTTGTATTAGATATTTTAGCCAGAATGGGCAATAGAGGTTTGTCTCTCCTCGCGTCTACATCTCTACATTACTTCCATTCTTCTAGAAACAAGGATACGACATGGGGAACGGGCATGTCCCCACCTTTACCCCAGATTCACCACACGATCTAAAGCAAATTCTCATCTACTTTTCATTATTCCACTAAGTTTTTGGACCATGAACGTTCCCGATGAGCCGTAGTTCTCATGACCTTCGATGGTCTTTCCTCAGGAGGGCAAGGTCTCCAGCCATACGCCGGCTTCGTTGAAATTATCTTATCATTTACCAGTGCAAATCATTGAGAGCTCTCAGAGCATAAAAAGGTGATCGTACCCCGACCTTTCTTTTCCCCAGCATCTTGATTAACTCGTCGCTCGTTCATCATGTACAGCAAAGTAGCTCTTGCATCTCTTTCTCTCCTCGCTGCCGTTCGCGGCCAGCAGGTCGGTACGCAGCAATCCGAAAAGCACCCTTCCATGAGCTGGAAGACATGTACCGGAACCGGCGGAACTAGCTGTACCACAAAGAGTGCGTCCATCACGATCGATGCCAACTGGCGCTGGACCCACTTGACCAGCGGATACACCAACTGCTACACCGACAACGCTTGGAACACAACATCATGCGCTGATGGTGCAACTTGCGCAAAGAACTGCGCCATTGACGGTGCCGACTATTCAAGCACCTACGGTATCACCACTAGCAGCGATGCTCTTACCTTGAAGTTCGTTACCAAGGGTTCATACTCGACCAACATCGGATCCCGAACCTACCTCATGAACGGCGATAGCAAGTACCAAATGTTCAACGTTATTGGAAAGGAATTCACCTTCGACGTTGATGTTTCTAAGCTTCCTTGCGGCTTGAACGGCGCCCTCTACTTCGTGGAGATGGCCGAGGATGGTGGATTGAGCAAGTATTCTGGTAACAAGGCTGGTGCCAAGTACGGAACAGGTTAGTGGACTCCAGCGCTTTTGTTCATAGATAATTTTTAATAACTTGATAGGTTATTGCGATGCCCAGTGCCCACATGACATCAAGTGGATCAACGGTGAGGTAAGCTTTCTGCCATAGTCAATATTGAACGAACCATGCTAATCCTACAATCAGGCCAACTCCGTTGACTGGAAGCCATCCAGCGCCGACAAGAACGCCGGAAGCGGAAAGTACGGATCTTGCTGCCCTGAGATGGATATCTGGGAGGCCAACTCAATCTCCACCGCCTACACTCCTCATCCTTGCTCAGGACAGGGCCAGACCCGATGCACGGGTGCCGATTGCGGTGACGACGCAGACAACACCCACGCCAGTGCTCGTTACAACGGTATGTGCGACAAGGACGGATGCGATTTCAACTCCTACCGTATGGGTGTGCCCGACTTCTACGGGCCCGGAATGACTGTCGACACCACCAAGAAATTCACCGTCGTCACTCAGTTCATCGGCAGCGGCTCGACCCTCTCCGAGATCAAGCGTTTCTACGTCCAGGGTGGCAAGACCATTGCCAACTCCGACTCCAAGATTGATGGCGTGACCGGAAACTCCATCACTGACAGTTGGTGCGATGCCCAGAAGACCAAGTTCGGCGACACCAGCTCCTTCAAGACCAAGGGTGGCTTGAACGGCATGGGTTCCTCGCTCGCTCGTGGCCACGTCCTCGTCATGTCCCTTTGGGACGACCACTCCGTCAACATGCTCTGGCTCGACTCTACCTACCCCACCGACAAGGATGCCAGCACCCCCGGTGTCGGCCGTGGTACTTGCGCTACTTCATCTGGCAAGCCTGATGATGTTGAGACCAACCACGGTGATGCTCAAGTTATCTACTCCAACATCCGCCTCGGTCCTATTGGATCCACCTTCGCTGCTCCATCTTAAATTAGACAGATGGGTAGATGGAACGCTGGATCGCGAAAGTGGTGCGGGGACGAGATGGGGAGTAAACATGCAAGAGACGTAGAAACGAAAAACATAGTTAGACTGGGGAACAAACGAACGTATTGTCCTGACATAATTCTTTGACGGGGGATGTTGTATTTTCGTTACTTCGTCATATATTATTGAAAGATGCCAAAATTACACCAAAAATGACACTCTCTTTTTCTCGCTACAAATCCTCCACGGTTGCCTCTTTCACCCCTTTTAAGTGCATTTCCAACTCTTCCTCCTCTATACCTCACAGCTTCGATCGCCTAAAGCACAAATTAGTACATCTGAGAACAGGTCATCCGCTATTCGTTCTGACTTGCCAAAACCAACCCTAGCTTACCCCTTATATATCACCTTACTAATCTTATATTCGACAATGACCTCATCCGGCTTCTCCTTCACAAAATGGCCCGCAGCAACAAAGGTGCTGTTTTCAAGGGATTTGTAGGCTTCGGTGCCGGTCTATACTCCATCAGCATGATACTTCTTGCGTGCACTAAAGTTACTGTATACACCGATGTAACCCGACTAACATACCTCGAAGTTGAAGTTTACGACTATGGAAGGTGTCAGTACAGAGCGTGTATATTGGAGTGGATAGTAGGATTCAGGGGATGAAGTTCATACATGAATCACCATACTCCGTTGTTTTTGCGTCAGAAGCACCAGACAGGATGGCTTTTACGCCTGTGGTCAAGTTTACGGCGCCTTTGTAGTACATTGCGAAGATCTAGGTATCTCAACTTTCCGCTCTAACATAGACATATCTGGGATTGTCATGAAACATACCGTGCCATCATTGTTCCTAGTTACGATTGTTAGTAAACTGGTGGAGAGATGGGAAGGGGGCAGTCAGACGTACTTTACTTGCGATCGTACATCTAATCTCATGACTTCACCGCTTGCGTCGTTGTGGATGTAGTCGTATCCCGGCCCATGGCTATATAAAATGGCTTTAGTATCGTTGTTTTAAACATGGTGAGTGAAAAGCATAAGACCCTTACAGTTCAGCGTTCAATTTGGGTTCAAATCCTGGCTCTGATATCACAGTGCCGGATACCATGGGCTTTGTATTGTATCAATGACCACTGAAAGCGAAAAAGACCTCTTTCCTTTTGGGAAACATACTACAATAACTAAAGGAGATCCGGCTTGTGCACCTGGTGTTGAGGCTCGACATTAGCTTCGTATTTCCCAACCAATGAAGAGTTTGGTAAAGCTCAACTACGCGAGAAGATATCCCTATCCAAGGTAGAAGAGAAACGTTGACTATACCAACTGCCATAGGCGCATCAATTTTGACCTGCATCCTTCGTAAGCTCTGTTGCCTATTAAACCCCCTGATGAAAGGCGTTGCTCACCCTGACGGTCATAGCGGGCTGGAGAGATGGAAAGTCGGACATCGTGACTCGAATAACTTCGCAATTGAATTAAAACAGCAGGATCGAAAAGAAGTATATACAAAGAAAGTGAGATTAACAAGTCTTCGAGCTGTTGATATATGTAACCATCTATCCGGAGGAGAGAAGAGCTACCCCGCCGCTGCCCCACTTCCACAACTATCCGCAACGTCACACAAAGATTTCTGTTTCTCCCTATCACCGAGTATGGACGCTGTAACGGGTTGGGTTGTCTTAAGCTCTTGTGCTCTTGAATAATCATTATCGTGTGGTTATAATATACTTCCGATATCTTACTTGGAAGTCTGTACGCCCTAATCATCACAGAATCTTCATCTTTCCCTATCTCGAACACTTATCGAGGAGTTCACTTAGACTATTGATGTGGTAGGCTGGTCATACGTGCCTGGTTTATTCTAAGGCGAGCATGCGGTTCAATCCGTCCAGAAGATCGAATAAGAACTGGGGAAACGTTCCACCTGAATGCTGCCGACTCTCTAAGAAGACCATCATGCGTCAACTAAGCAACCACGAGAACGTTTCACTTCTCTATGTAAAGACTGGATAAATCTATCAAAGAGTGTGTAAAATCTATCAAGGAGCTAAATTCCCATAACACTGAACCATCCGTTCAGTAAAGCGAGCCAGCCCCTTGATAACATCAACTAGCCAACACCTTCCGAGCTCCTCATCCAATGCCAAGTGGATTTACCAGAAATTCCACATCCTAGGCCTCATCATCGCCGTCTAAAACCTCCTCCGCATAGCCGGGCCATGACCGTCATCATACCTCATGATATCTCCCGCCCCGCCACCATTTCCTCGTCCCCCATCCCCACCCAATCCACCTTCCAAGTTCTCATAACCAAAAAGCTGATTAGCATCACCCCTCTCGCCCCCTCCAGCATTCCGTCCTCCAGCCGCATACTGTTGTCCTCCACCTCCCGAAGTAGGATATCGAGCATTCAATCTACCGTGTAGAGGATCTTCCGCCCGATCGCAATCAGCGCACTTGATAGGCACTTGGATAGTTCTAAACTGCAATGCGTCGCCTGAGCAGAGACGCCAGTCTCGGCTTCGGGCTTCGGGGCAGTAGTCCCAGGCGCGGCCGGGGCGGGCGTCGGCGACGTGCGAGGAGTCGCAGGTGTAGTTGAGGATGTAGCGGACGCACATCTTGGAGTAGTTTGGAGGTTGGGTTTGTGGTTTGTAGGTGTGGAGTTTGATGGAGGAAGTGGATGTCGATAGAGTGGATGTTGGAGCGTAAAGCAAGTGAGGATGTCGATGTTGAAAGCGGAGGAGGATGTAGGGAGAGGCTTGTTTTTTGTCTTCTGGGAAGACTAGGTTTACCTCGACTGTTCGCTGCCTTCATCGGCATATGATTGCCTTCACTGGATATCAGTCATTCCTTAAGAAAGCCAATGAAGGGCAGATCGGTAACGTGACCCTCATAAGTTAGATAACCAGGAGATTCACAGCACAGGTAGAGAAGTAGCAACATGTAGATTCCAAACTGGAGTCATCAAGTCACTGTCATATCATTAACTCGAACAGCCCCTGCCTACAAGTTCTAACCCCCAACAAACCCCCCCCCGAAGCCATCATCAGGGTACCAGCCTCTATCTACTCATCCTCCGTCACAGGCTTCGAGGGTCCCGATTCATCAACATCCACCCACTGAGCCTCCCTATCGCACCGACGACACTCAATGTCGACATAATACACAGTTTCTCTCCGGTCTGGGCAAACAGATTTGATCTTGATGCCCTCTTCGCATAGCTTCCAGGGGGTGAATTTCATGATGTCGTGGCTGTGGCCGCAGGTAAACTCAAGCATGTAGCGGATGCACATTGTAGTAGCTGGGTGTTTGGTATGTGGGGATCTGGAGGAGGAAAAGGATGATGGTATTTGGGAACTAGTGGTATGGGGAGAGGAAGTTGTTTGGGATTTGGTGAGGTTTTTGTGTTACTATCGAGGCCTTCATTCACTTAAGTTGTTTGTTATATTGGCCTGATGATGTCTCCTAGCACGTATGCGTCATAGTGAAGTGTTGATCAGTCTATACTATCTGTCAAGTTAGTAAATAGGACCTGTTAAAGAGTTAAAAGGACTGACTGCATGAACCAGACTTTATACAAGTGGCATAAAGATTTTGCTCTTGAGGACGCGAACTGGATTTCTGCCTTTTCCCGAAAGTCGAACCGGGCACGCACACGGCTGGAAAAGCCGTTGGGGGAGCGGTGCGCGGGCAGGATCTGGGATCGGTATACGGCTGGAAATGGAGTTGTTGGAGTACTGATGAAGTCAAATGAGGTCTGTAGACGGCTAAGAAATTCTCCAGACGTGTTAACCTTACAAAAAGAGTAAATTTTTTAACAACTGTGCTTACTAAGAGATAGAAAAAGGGTTAGTATATAATATAGAAGAGGGAAGTATGAAGTATAAGGTTGCAAGATTTCTATTAAAGTTATATGCTATTTAAGACTCCAGGCCTTATTATGAACTATATCCGACTACGCATCATGTATACTAGAGGTGCATCTTAGGGGCACCTAGCCCTCTCCCCTTCATACCTATTGTATGAACTTTAATAGCTCCTGTTGCCGCTAAATTCTGAAGGCCCTTGATGTGTAGAATATTGAAGCCTTCTGGAAGGGTAACCTCATCCAGCCTCCCTTCCATAGACTTGAGCGGCCTCCACACAGTCCCCTAAGATTGCTCTTCGTCGTTGCACTCTGGGCAATTGAGGGAGATATTGTGCGTCAGAGTCGTGCGGTCCTCGGGATTGGTACATAGAGTTCCAGTCTTTTGCCCCGTGTCCTTGCACAGATCCCAAGAATCGTTTTTGCGCTTGACATGCCGCTTCATCTTTTCAGTATGCCCGCAGACAGTGTATCGAAGTTCGTGTTTGATGCACATCTTGTCTTGCACTGACAGGATTCATCTGTTGATAGTGTCATGTATAGAGTATAGCCTTCCCCAGAAGCTTCCAGTATTAAGTATAAAGGAATTTTATGAATGGGAAAAGGTGGACGTAACTGATGTAACATCATGTGAATGGAGTTTCCGATCGTACGCGTGACTGTTTTGACCTATGGAGAACGGTGAATGACAGTCAGCTGCTTTGAGATAAATAAGGGATTTGGAAAGATAACGCTTCTGGTTTGGTGGTTGTGAGAAATTGGATAGAAATTAGCTAGTTATCTTGTTAGAGAAAATCTAGTATAAATGAACCACTCACAAAAAGTAGCGATACGTGTGAGAGAAAGGGAGTAAGCATAAGACACCAATAGAAGAGGAGTCAGAGGAAAACCAAATCCATTGCTAAAGATTCATTGGCGGCGAAGCCGACCTAAGCTCTATGCTTGACACAAAAGGGAATACCCGCGCCTGCAGCTCACGTATTTACATTCCACCCATCCAACCTTCCTGACAGCATACAATGTCGATACCGAGGAAAGTTTTCCACTTTATCCGCTCTGACCCGTTCCCCGTCAATATCGAAACACCCGCCTCTATTCGCTCTTCTTCTCGTTATCGGGCTCCGGTAGGATACCTTCAGCTTCCAATCGCCTACGCGCTTCTTCGAGGGCCCATGTTTGTATGCTAATAAGAATTGTCAGTGAATCTCTTCAGATTGACTCCCTTCCACCATCACCACAAAAAGCATCAAATACTCCAAATCCCGCCACATCACGAATCCCTATCTCTCCTTCCCAACTCTCACCCAACAAGCAACACTACACATACCTCGTATCCGGCTTAAAAGCATACGCAACAGTAGCCAGCCCCAAACTTCCCCAAAAACCCCAAACCCAAACAAACTCCCACCCCTCCTTCTGATACTTCTGTCCCGGAGGAACACCAAAGAGCCATCCAGTCGGCGGATCATAGTGACTCTCTCCATGCGCATCTCCAGAGTTCAGACTCTTCGACGACGATAGCGGCCGCCGGATTGAGGTGGTGGCGGTTGTGCGGGTCGGGAGAGAGGCGGTGACGCGCTGGGCGCTGCGGAGGGGGTGGAGAGGCGGCATTGGTGGTTGCTGGGTGGAGTGTGGAGTGGAGAGGTGTCGTGAGAGAGGACTGCGAGGGCAGTCTTGTTGGCGTAGATAGTTGATTGTGCGGGACGTGGTGTTCGGCTTTGGATGAGGTTGAAGTTGGAGGTGAGGGCTTGGCGATGTCGGATGTTGGATGCGGTTTAGCGGGAGATTTCGGAAAATAAGCAATCTTATCGAGATCTTATTCACATCGCTACAACATGAACGGTATGAATAGAAGATCAAGCAAAGGTTTATTAGTATAGTAATAGTGATCAAGACTACTGTTCATGCCCGAGTTCGGGCTAGGTTACTACTTACTAAGCCGTAAAATGGCTAGGTCCGAGATGAAGGAAGGCATTTCCTTGATATCTCCATCATCGCTCTCAGCAAAAATAATTAGAACATTATACTCCTTATTGGCTTTGGTACTGTGACCTATCACTGACTATAGTTATAGAAGTTGAACTGAAAATTAGGTATTCATTCCTGTCTCCCAATATATTTCTACAGCTTGACCAAAACATCCTAGTATGACTGTGTGTAGAAACCTTAATATGCCGACACTCCCTATCATGACGAGCCCTTACAGGGTCATGTACATCGGAGCCTATGCGCTGAATATGAATCGAACAATTCCGATCGTATCCCATAATGCATCATGCTAGAAGAGGCACCCTCGACTTCTTGGAATTGGCCTTATTCTCGGGCTCCTCCTCGGGCTCCACCTCCGTGTCTTCCTCCGTATCGTTAGCTGTGTCTTCGTGGAAAGACAGGCGCTGGAAGCTCTGAGAGGCTTGTTGCACTGGCGTCTCGGGTACGGGCGACTCCTTCGTGACCTCCCCTTGTTGCTTCGCCTTTTCTTGCTCTTGCCGCTCTTGCCGCTCTTTCTCCAGCTTCTCGGTCTCGCCAAAACGTGCTTTCGTCTTCTCCGCTTCTTCTTCCTCTTGTTTCTCTCTCTCGGCTTTCTCGAGGGCCGCTAGTTCTTCGTCCACCTCCGATTCATCGATAGCCACACCTTCTTGATTGACTTCGTTGATGACGCCGGATACCTCATTGACACGGCCCATTTCATCTCTGAGAGCGTCAACAACACCCTCCACGCCCTCGACTCCTCCAATTTCTTTATGAAGACTCTTCAGGGTGGTGGCACTGTCTTTCATTACTTTAATAATTTCGACTTGATCCGCCGCCTGCTCGATCTTGGCGAGGACCTCTTCTAGCTGCGCGAGGGTGTCAGTACGTCGTGAGAGTGTTGCTTCGGTCATCTTCTTCATGCGCAGAGCGCTCTTGGCCACGACTGTGGATTTCGAAGCAACTGCAGAGCGAACATCTGCATCAAGTTTTGCGAGTCGCATGGTTAACGGCGGTATTTGCTCGTTCAGAGAAGTGATTAGATCCCGTAGATTCGCAATTGTGTTATCATGCTGCGTAATCGGGGACGGTGAAGCCTGGGTTGACGGCTTGAACTTGATCGTTGTTGAGTCATAGGATATTGCTTGCTTATCTCGAGCCAAGTGTTTGAGCAGTATGTCGAGATCGGTCATGCTCAGGGGAGACGAAGGATTTAGGGAGTGTCCAAACTCTTGCATGAAGGTGTCGCGGGAGAAGATGAGATCTACCGTAGACTTATGAGATCGCATTTGCTGGATTATGGAGTTAGATGCAGCCTGTGGTATGGAATCGTTAGCCTACTCACCCATCATGCGATAGCATATCTGAGTGCATACCTCAACGTTCTGCATAACAACAAAGTTGCCCACAGCAAGTTTATCCCCAATTCCAGGCTCCGGAATCACCCCAAGAGCCCGTAGACCCCATGATATGATCGACCATGGCGATACACTCCAGCTGCGATGATAGATACTGGTCTTAGCCGCCAGGAAATCCTTTAGCGGCACCATTTCTTTCTTGGAGACGGCATCTTGCTATAGAGAAGTTAGAACAATGAGGCATCCTTCATCGATGTTGATACTTACTATGACTGCACCGAGCGACGACGGACGACCGAAATCCTTGGTCTGCAACGCTCTCGCAAGCTCCTCTCCGGTCCGGATAGTGAGGAGGTCGTTCGAATCGCCTTGAGTGGGTATGACGCCCGCACGCGCAGCATCGGCGAGCGCCTTCTTCCAGGCGTTTACGTTGGCATAATAGCCATCTGGATTGATACTCAGTTGGGTGCGGAAGTCCGAGTAGAGGGACCCGAGGCGAGCTCGACTACCGGGTATATTAGCATGCGAAATAGAAAGGTTTGGGTAGAGGAGGGAACAGGAGGACCTCTTGAAAGCTTCTTCATAATCAAGAACAAAGTCGAGAAGTTCGCTCATCGCGTTCGCTCTGAAACGAAAGTTAGCTCTCTGGCGACTTGATAAACGATGACGCTTTGGCAAGGGACTGGGGGTCCTAGCGCCATCACGTGCGTTGCCGCGACCACTACCCTCGTGTTTTCTCTTTCCCATGGTCACTACCAGGTACAATAAGGTGTGGCTTAGGTTGATCCGAGCAAGAATGTGATTTTATGTACCTCTTCGTTGGGCATTTATATACCCAACATACAGGTGGATTCACCCTACATGTTCCCCCATTCCTTCACCTCGTTCAAGACATAAATTCCACGGCCTCAACCAGACAGTGAAGAAAATCTGTGGCCTTCGGTCCAGAGAATCCCGCAGTCTGGGGAAGAACCCGTTCGAAGCTGTGCATGCCGCTCATTCAGTGTAAAGAAACCATTCCTCCAGCCGGAAAGGACCATTTCCTAAGTATTTAGATACTGCACCCGAGGTAAACCGACTCGAACTCAATCAGATGATTGAGTTTTGAGGTAGAAGCTAAAACCTTCGCCCTACTTACCCTGCTTCATTTCTCTTTCTTCACAATCTTAATCCCACTGTCCTTCATCATCTCCCTCATTCTCTCCATCTCCGCTGGATCTTCGTCCTCGTCACTTTCTTCTCCCTTCGCAGCCCGACTCTTCGCATCTTCTTTCTTCACACCTTGAGCATCCGGGACCCGATCTGTAGGCTCATTCACCAAACCCTTCGCCTCCTCTTCCCAAGCTTTTCGCTCATCTTCATCCATTTCCTCCCTCCTGTCCAACCACCTCTCCTGAACATCCCTCGCATCCATAGTCACTGCATCTTGTCGCATAGCCACTTGCCATACGGTATCATTTGCACCGTCCGTGCCCCCAAAGACATAGCCACCAGCACGGTCGATCGCGCGGAGGAGGACCATCATGCTGTTCTTGTCTTCCACTGCGAGGGTCTCAAAGCCTACCAAAGCATAGTCTTCGACCAGCTCTACTATAGCCTCATTCAAAGCCGAGAACTTGGATGTCATCGAGTCTATCTCCTCGTTCTTGCCTTCCGCTTTCGGTTGTGGTTTAGGGCCCGGTACTCCGGAGGTCTGCTCCGCATTAAGGTGAGGGAGAAGGTAGTGTAGGGAATGTACTTCGGTGTAATAATCTAGGTTGAAAGGTAGATTCGGATAGTTTCGCAGGTTATCGATCTTTGTCAGCACATTTAGATGCGGCAGATCCATCTGAAGCATGCTCCGGAGAGCAAGGAGGAGCGCGGATATGTATAGTGATGGTCGCGAGAGGACGAACGAGTCTGTGAGATGCACCACTACTAGCTGTTCCAGAAGTCAGTATGCACAGTTGATGTTCAAGCGATTGAAAGAAGCTAAAGGGATTCAAGGGAGAGCGGACTCTGTACCCAAGCTTTTGAAGGCGGAAAAAGATATTTCGGAGGGACGAATGATGTGTAAAGAGCTCGACTTGACCCGGACAGTCAAACAGCACATAGTCATCTAAGATCTCAATCAGCCACTGTCTCTTCGACACCAATGAAGCTGTGATTGCGGACCTCCGAGCGCTTTCAACCGCTCCTCTAACCATTCAAAGTTATGTTCTAGTTCCTCCAGTGCATACAGAACACCTCCATTCGGCCCTAAGTCCTCCTGCTCCATGATCTCATCTATAGTAACTAGATCCCGTACATCGAGGGCGACTGGATATGTGGTGCGGTCGTTGGCGGGGTCGAGATTGACGACGGAGCATTTGCGGCCGATCGCTGACATGAACTGATGCATGCCATCGCAATACGTAGACTTTCCAGAGCCCGGTGGCCCTATTACTAGTTGTGCGAAAGGCATGTCTGGTGTTGGAGGGCGTCGCAGCAAGGGATGTGGCGGGGTGTTGATATAAAATAAAGTTAGAGGGGCACGGACATTCACTTTCACCGTCTTCCGAAAGTTTTCGGTGAATGATGTCGATCACCAGAGTGAAGTCAACAACACAACAAGACCAAAATGAGCAGCAAGTAAAACTTTTCTTCGCCAATCCTGACCAGCACTGCAACCACCGAAAAGATGCAGCGAGCGCTAACATATGACCTTGACCCAGACCAATTCGAACTGTCGCAACCTCCCAGCGACGCCGTCTCCTCAGTCAAATATGCGCCTAACACACCCACACGCCTGCTTGTCTCCTCATGGGACAAGAACGTCTATCTGTACGACACACACGCCGAGCCGGAACGCCAGCTCCTCCAAAAATACGAGCACCGAGCCCCAGTTCTAGACGTCTGTTTCGGCCGCGATGACAATGAAGCGTTCAGCTGCGGGCTAGATTGGGACGTACGGAGGTACGCATAGCTTTTTCCAACCTCAAGCTTACTTCTGTTAATCCATATACTGACATACAATAGGATTGATCTCCAAACCGGCGAACAAACCGTCCTCTCGTCGCACAACTCCGGCGTAAAATCCCTAGTCTACAGCCCCTCGCTCAACCTCCTAATCTCCGGTTCCTGGGACAGCACACTACACATCCATGACCTATCCAACACGCCCGCCCAAACACCCGCCACAATCCAACTCCCCTCAAAGCCCTTCTCTCTCTCCCTAACGCCGACAAAACTCGTCGTGGCAATGGCCTCCCGCGCCGTAAGCATCTACGATCTGAAATCGTTAGCCATGATCGTGAGCCAGACGGGTACAGCGGCCGCACCACCGAATATTGTGGAAGTGGCGCCGTGGCAGAATAGAGAGAGTGCTATGAAGTATATGACGAGGGCTGTGGCTTGTATGCCGAATGATGATGGGTATGCTAGCTCTAGCATCGAGGGACGTGTAGCTGTTGAGTGGTTCGATCCGAGTACGGAATCTCAAGCGAGGAAATATGCATTCAAATGCCATCGTCAACAAGTCGAGGGTGTGGATGTCGTCTATCCTGTCAACGCCCTTGCTTTCCATCCTGTTCACGGAACCTTTGCGAGTGGAGGCGGAGATGGGGTTGTCGCGCTTTGGGATGGTGTTGCGAAGAGGAGGATTCGACAATATCAGAAGTATCCCGCGAGTGTGGCGAGCATGGCGTTTAGTGGCGATGGGAAGTATCTTGCTGTCGGCGTGAGTCCAGGGTTTGAGGATGGGCAGGAGGATTTCACTGAGGGGGTTGTGAAGGTGTTTGTGAGGGAGCTGAGCGATAATGAGGCGGTGGGCAAGGCGAAGAAATGAGAAGAGAATGGTCTCATCTGGCGTATGGAGTCCAAAGCTGCAGGAATATGCAGCCATGCCCATATTGGGGTAAAGAAAGCTCAAAATACCACGGGGAACTGGTACCTGGTCGAAATATAGGCTGAAATAATATTAAAGTGCATCTAAATTGTATTCCTCACATTTCGCAAGTTCAATACGCAACCATATCTACATCAACCCTCCTCCAAACTTCCTTCCCTTTCTTGACCTTCTCCTGCAGCCTCTCACACTCTTCCCTGGCCTTGACAAGTTCCTCCCAGATTTCCTTCCGACTCCGTTCGCCGTGTTTAAAATCCCTTGCATAGAACTTATGCGCATAATAATCCAAATGCCTCTCAATCCACTGCCAAGCAGCTTGCCACTGTAGTCTGCGTTCCCAATCTCTATTAACCTCTTTCCACGCATTCGATTCTTCGTCTTTTCCCACATCAGGCTCATTTTCCCGCTCCGGCGGTGGCCCAAGCGAACGTCGACGTGAAACCGTTCCTGAGAAACAAGCCCCTTGTCGTGGACCGAATGTAGGACTCCCCGGACTCACGGGCGTTCGCAAGTCCGAAATCGGAAAGCCTTCTATGCTTGGGGAATGAGTCATCGGAAAAGCGAAGGCGGCGTCATAGTCCGGGAATTCGACATCGCCAGCAAGTTCAACATGTTTTGCTTCGGAGAGTAGAAGCTCGAGCTCGGCGCTTTTTTTGGCCAGAGCGGTGAGAAGGAGGCGACCATCTATAGAACCTAGCCAGGTCTGATTGGAGGTGCGAAACTCGCGGAGAGGGACTTGGTTGAGGTAGTGGTGAAGCAGCGTCCATTGTGCTTTTGTTGAAAGGGTTGGAGAAGGTGCAAAGCCGTACATGTTGTCCATGTTTGGATAAGTCTGCTAGGACGGAATATCTAGAGCGTATATAGCTATTCGATTATTGTATGGCCAGAGGAACTGTGGCGCGCTTGTTCCTGATGTTTGCGGGGGTCGCGTTCTTTCATTGGGCGGTGATGGTTCAAGTGAATCCTTTGTTTGAATGGTGGAAACTATTAGTACTGCGAAAGGCCTTCAGGCACCAGAAGCCAGACTTGTGTAGATCAATGCTTGTTTCAAAGCTGGCGCGTGTCATCCGCTTGAATGAGGGCTGGTCTTGTAAGCAAATAAGTCACGATATTTTTGATCAGATAATGAACTTACCAAGCCACGTGCCATTCCAGCCGTTTGCGGAGTGCAACAAGCCCGCCAGGTGGTCTCTAATCCTCTAATCAAAGTTTCATTTCTTTCTGTTGCTTCGTCACTCACTATCGCTATCTTCCTCATCCACACCAGCCAGAACATCCTCCTCTTTCCTCCCCGCTTCACCTCCCACCTCTTCCAAGTTCACGTTCCCCGCCCTTGTCGCGGCTTTGACGATATCTCCAACAGGCCCACCAGCCATGTTCTCAATTTTTGCACGACGAATGATGTCTTTTGCTCTTCTAATGACCTCCTCTTCCGACTTCCTAATGGTGCCAGATACTCTGACAACTCTAACGACCACAGGCTGAGAAACAGGCTTCGGCAAGCGTGTCATGAAAGTAAGAGCAGTCCAAACAAGTTGATAGTGTGCGCGTGGACAACGAATTATGGCTGTTGAGGTCGCGGTAGAGAGGTAGTTGACTGTTCCCACCACTTAGTAAAACTCCTCGCACGATGTCCAGTCATAGCAAAGGTTGATTAAATGTACTTTTGAGACTTGTTGATATCATTCCAACTCCATAATCACCAAACAGCTCTGCTACACCATCTTTTATAGCTCTCGCAAGCAGCGCCGCAGTCAACTGGTCGGAGGTAGGATGGTGAAATTGTATGAATTCCGGGAGAGGTTCTTTGACTGACACAGGTTTCGTTGACTCTGGATAGAGGAAATTGACCAGAAGGTATCTATGTTTGACTCTGACCATCGTGAATGCTCCCGCGGAAAAGCTCTGGTGGTGAGTTGACGAGCACAGAAAAGTATCGCTGATCCGGGGAAGCTGAATAACGCTATGTCTAATTCAGTTAGGCTATGACGCAGCTTCTGGGCATGCAGCACTACAGGTGGTAGCTAAGGCAGACTATGTCGGACTCTTTCAACACCAACGAACCATCACCAACTCCTCACATCTTGCTCGTTCACAACGAACACAAACCTCATATCCCAAAGACAGACGCAATCTGCCTTCTAGTTAAGCTTCACAGAGACGCGCGCTCGACAAAGCACACCAACCGCTCACCATGGCATCCTCTTCAACGGCAACGCCTCTCCTCTAGTCAGTCACCTCCCCCAATTCGCCGCGAAAACCCATGATATGACTAACACGTTCTCTTCAGCTCCTGCATAGCCCACAACAGCACAATCCTAACCGAGCACACCTCCTCCGCCTCGAGCCAAACCTCCAGCCTCTCCTCCCTCATCCTCCCCAAAATCAAGCACAACAGCCCCGAAAAGCTCACCTACACCCACGGCCAATACTACGTCCACTACATCGCCTCCGCCCCCTCCGAATACCCCTCCTCTCAATCCAGCGCCGGCGGCCTGACCTTCCTCGTCATCGCGGACGCGAGTCTGGGCCGTCGCATCCCCTTCGGCTACCTTGTCTCCATCAAGAATAGGTTCCTGGACGAGTTTTCGCCCGAGGATACGGATTTTGCTGCGTTGCCGGCTTATGGGTGTGCGGCGTTTAATTCGACGTTGAAGAAATTGATGCATGAGCAAGGGGCTACGGAGGCGGGGCAACAGGATGCGCTGAGGACTGTGCAGAGTGAGATTGATGGCGTGAGGGAGATTATGACTGAGAATATTGAGAGGGTTCTGGAGCGCGGGGAGAGGATTGATTTGTTGGTTGATAAGACGGATAGGTTGGGCAGTTCGGCGAGGGATTTCAGGGTAAGGTCTAGGGGTTTGAGGAGGAGGATGTGGTGGAAGAATGTTAAGTTGATGGTGCTTTTGATTGTGGTTGTTGTGTTTTTGATTTATCTGTTTGTTGGGTTCGGGTGTGGGTTGCCTGGTAAGTAAAATTTTCCCTGTCATTGTTCGGCGTTTTTGAGAGTTTTGTGGCAGTAATTGCTAACTGTTATACAGGCTGGTCAAGGTGCATCCATCATTAGGTGGACAGCTGCATAGTGCGAAGGCTTGAAAGTTCGAACACCAAGACCTCATTCTCATTTCTTGTACACTGTCTAAACCAATCGGCATCATGGCAAACAGGCGTTAAAGGTCGCCTCATTGCTTCCAGTGGAGTATCCATAAACACTGTCTAAATATATCTATCCTTACAAACCACCCTACTTCCATGGCATCCATGCATGTCCCACCCACCATCCAAGTGAAGATCCACCTCAATTCTTGAAACGATCTACCCAAAAAAAGCAAACACGCCGCCAAAAATGCTCAAAGAAAAAATGAAATAACTCCCCCCAACCCCGGTAAATGCGAGACTTTTCGTACAGTACATGGTTTATCATGCCCTTAACCCAACCTTACTACTCCGAGGGAATGCATTTCTGTCTAGTCTAAGTTCATATATGCCGATATGCTGTTTTATCTCTCGGTATTAAGTAGCAAACAAACTCTGGCAAGGAAACAAAACCGCGCCCAGACACCGTAATCACTTTTATCTCAATTTAGTAAACGAGAAAAGAAGCAAATATGGAAAGATGTAAATCTTCGATTCCCACTCATGTAGCCATGACGAGGGCCAACAAAGCCATACGGCAATAAAGCCCGTACTTCATCTATAATCCCCCGTTAGCTCAAACCATTCTATACTTCCAAAAAGGGTAATTTAACTCACCTGTCTGAAATACGCAGCCCTGGGATCAAAATCCACCTCCTCATGAATCTCATTATTCCGCGGCAAAGGATGCATAACAATCATATTCGCCTTCGCATGCTTCAATACTTTATTGTCAACCACAAAGCTATCCTTGACCGCCTCATAATGCGCCAGGTCCGGGAACCGCTCTTTCTGCACCCGCGTGCAATACAGCACGTCCGAGCGCCCCACGATCTCGGGTGTCAGCTCGGTGGAAGTGTTCAGGAGCTGGTCGCGGGATTTGAGTGCGTCGCGGACGGAGGAGGGCAGGGAGAGGGATGTGGGCGAGACAAGTTGGATGCTGACTTCGTAGTGTTTGAGCAGTTCGCAGAGCGAGTGGACGGTGCGGCCGTATTTTAGATCGCCGACGAATGTAATCGTTAACCCATTCACCGTACCCAGTTCCTCTCGAATAGTGAAAATATCCAAAAGCGCCTGCGTTGGATGTTCTCGGCTCCCGTTGCCGGCATTGATGATGGGTACGTTGGAGAACTTTGCTGCGATAGCGGCGGATTCTTCGGAGGGGTGGCGGAGGATGATGGCGTCGCCGTAGCAGCTTAAGGTACGGATCGTGTCGGCTATGGATTCGCCTTTTTGAGTGCTGGATGCTACTTCGTTGATGGAGACCACTTCACCGCCGAGGCGTTTCATGGCAGCGTCGAAGGAGGCGGATGTCCGGGTTGAGGGCTCGAAGAACATGGTACAGAGGAGTCGACCTTTTAGAATATCTAGGCAGCCCTCTCGTTGAGCACCCAGACGCATTTCTTGAGCGACCGTGAAGAGGAGGTGGAGATCGCGTCGGGTGAATTGCTGAACGGAAATGATGTGCTTCCGCTTGAAAGGGGACTTGGATAGGAGTTGGGCTAAAGTTGGAGATCCGTTAAGCCTGGAGAGGCCGTTTACGGAATTATGGTCATCTTGTGCTCCGGGTGCCGGAGCAAAGGTCTGGTAATCAACTTTACTAATCTCGAGATCATAGTGTCGTGCCAACGCTTCAATCAGCAGTTTGGCATTCTTGACGTTAGTGACGAGCGGAGTTTGATAGTCCACAGCCATACGTCTAGTCCGGTATCCTCTACTCATGTAGTTGGCTGGTCGGCGGAATCGGTTACTGGATGGCAGGTTGATGTAAAGATCGATCAAGTTGTTTGACAGATGCTGAGTGAGTGAATATTCAGGCTTCTGCTCGTCCTGGTCTCCACTTGGCAGTACCTCTAAGAACTTGACGGGAATTCCATGCTCTTGGATGTAATCAGCCGTTCCAGCAGTGGCAAACAGATTGTAACCTAGTTTGTGGAGGCGTTCAATGGATGGAAGCATCTCCAGCTTATCCTTGAATGAGCCGATAGAAAGAAGAATATTCTTGTTCGGAAGCTTGAATCCAGTAGCAATAAGACCTTTGATGTATGCCTCGTACTTAGTTCGGCCAAAGCACGCGACTTCGCCAGTGGAAGCCATTTCCACGCCCAAAACTGGATCGGCACCAGACAATCTCGAGAAAGAGAATTGTGGAACTTTGACACCGACATAATCCGCAGGGATGTTGACCGGAGGATACTCAGCCACAGGTAGACCCGCCATCGCCTTGGTGGCCATTTCGATAAGGTCAACACCCATGACCTTTGACACGAAGGGGAAGGACCTGGAAGCGCGAACGTTGCATTCAATGACTTTAATCTCGTTATCCTTGGCAATGAACTGGATGTTGAAAGGTCCGGTTACGTTCAAGGCGTTACCGATCTTTCGTGTAGCATCCTCGATTCGTCGAACCGTTTCGGGGTCCAAATCCTGGGGTGGTAGAATCAAAGTTGCGTCACCAGAATGAACACCAGCATTTTCAACATGCTCTGAAATAAAATGACCGATCATGGTTCCGTTTCGGGCGACAGCGTCCATCTCGATCTCTTTGGCATTCTCGATATACTTCGTGATCACAACTGGATGGTCTCGAGAGACGTCTGCGGCCTGGTTCAGATAATTGGCCAAGTCATGTCTTGAGTATACTGTATTCATTGCAGCTCCTGACAAGACGTAGGACGGGCGGACAAGGACTGGATATGAGACCTTCTCGCAGAATTCAGTTGCTTCATCGATGCTGGTAAGTTCTTTCCATGCAGGCTGGTCGACAGAGATTCTGTCAAGCATTCGAGAAAACTTATATCGGTTCTCCGCAGTATCGATCATTTCAGGCGAAGTACCTAGAATCTTGACGTTCATTCTGTGGAGTGGAAGGGCAATGTTGTTTGGCGTTTGGCCGCCCATCGAGATGATGACACCGCTGGCATTCTCCATGGAATAAATATCCAGCACGGTCTCCAAGCTGATATTCTCGAAATACAACCGATCTGCTTCATCGTAATCGGTACTAACGGTCTCCGGGTTATAATTGACCATGATTGTCTTGAAGCCTTGATCGCGAAGTGTTCGGATAGCTCTTACTGAGCACCAATCGAATTCAACCGAAGAACCAATTCTGTATACACCAGATCCAAGGACCATGACTCCCCTGTCGTTGAAAGTGATGTCATGCTCAGTGCCATTGTAAGTCATGTACAGGTAGTTAGTGACGGCTGGAAACTCTGCAGCAACGGTATCGATTTGTTTGACCACGGGGAGAATGCCAGCATCAACTCGGATACGCCGGACAGCGAGCTCATTCGATCCCCAGAATTTGGCGAGTTGACGATCTGCGTAGCCCAATTGTTTAGCTCGCTTTATTAGTGGCTTCGTGATCGTGATGGTGTTATACGTCGACATAAGCTTTTCAAAGTCGCTCAGGCCTTTGAGTCTACTCAAAAACCATTTATCAATTTTGGTCATCTCCCAAATCTTGTCCACGCTGTATCCGGCACGCATAGCGTTTGCAATGGCAAACAGTCGCTGATCTGATGGAGTCTGTAATTCCTCATCGATCTTCATCAAAGCGGCGGTCGTCTCGTTGAATCCTAGATTGTTCAGGTCAATGGCTCGAATAGCCTTCTGTATGGCTTCTTCGAACGTTCTGCCGATACTCATAACTTCGCCGACACTCTTCATGGATGAACCAAGCAGTGTGGAGACGCGAAGGAATTTTTTAAGATCCCAGCGCGGAATCTTGACGACTACATAATCGAGTGATGGTTCGAAGCAGACACATGTCACACGGGTGACAGTGTTAGAAATCTCATTAAGAGGAATGCCCAAGCCAAGTTTGGCGGCAACAAAAGCTAGTGGATAGCCAGTAGCCTTCGACGCAAGGGCAGATGAACGTGATAAACGGGCGTTGACTTCTATAATGCAGTACTCTCGAGAGAAGGGGTTCAGAGCGTACTGGATGTTACATTCACCAACCACGCCCAGGTGTCGGATGACGTTGACAGCCGTCGTTCGAAGCATGTTGTAGTCTTCATCCGAAAGAGTTTGCGAGGGTGCTACTACGATTGAATCACCGGTGTGAATTCCTAAAGGGTCGAAGTTCTCCATGTTACAGACGGTGATGCAATTGTCGCGCGCGTCTCGAACCACTTCGTACTCAATCTCTTTCCAACCCTTCATACTACGCTCGATGAGCACCTGGGGACTAGCTGCGAAGGCCTTGTTGCAAAGATCTAAAAGCTGTGGTTCGTTCTCTGCAAAGCCGCTTCCCAGTCCACCTAACGCGTAGGCAGCTCGAACGATGACGGGGAACCCAATGTCTTTTACTGCACGCATTGCCTCATCAACTGAACTGGCCGACGCCGACTTGGCACATTTCTCGCCGATGGATTCCATACTGCGAGCGAAGAGCTCACGATCTTCCGTAGTAATAATGGTGTCGATGGGGGTGCCAAGGACTTTCACGCCAAGCTCCTCGAATTCATCCTTCAACTGTATTCCCACTTGAAGGGCAGTCTGTCCTCCGAAAGTCACATATATACCATCAGGACGATCGTTTTGGATGACTTTCCGAACAAAGTCTGCGGTGACCGGCAAAAAGTATACTTTGTCGGCAAGACCTTTCGAGGTCTGAATTGTCGCGATATTAGGATTAATTAGTATGGTATAAATCCCTTCCTGCTTCAATGCTTTTATGGCTTGGCTGCCAGAGTAATCGAATTCTCCTGCTTGTCCTATACTTAGACCTCCACTACCAAGAACAAGGACTTTCTTGACATCAACTCGTGGGTGGAGCTTCTTATTCGCCTCTGCGGTACCACCTGGAAATTGCACCGGGTTTGAAAGTTCCGCAGGAGATTCCATTGTCTTCTTGATCGTGTCAATGAAGACATCAAATAGGTACTCAGTATCTCGAGGTCCGGGCGCATGTTCTGGATGGAACTGAACACTGAAGTAGGGTCGGCTAGTATGTCGAATACCCTCGTTACTCCCATCGTTAGCATTCACGAACAGCTCTTCCCACCCAGAAGGCAGCGTCTTCGCATTGACAGCATATCCATGATTCTGGGAGGTTATGTGGCATTTGCCTGAAAGTATGTTGGTGCATGGAATGTTGTGCCCTCGATTACCGAACTTCATTTTCAGAGTTTCGGCCCCAGCAGCTCTTGCCAGCAATTGGTGTCCAAGACAAATACCGAAGATGGGTGTTGCAGCTTTATCCATTGCAATTCTGATGTTGTTCACCGTCGCTTCCATCATGGCAGGGTCACCAGGGCCATTTGATATGAATAGCCCGTCGTATTCTTGGCCTGCCTGGCTTCCGAAGTCGTAGTCCCATGGGAATACTTCGACCTCTACCCCCCTTTTTACTAGACATCGTAGCTGGTTATATTTTAGACCAACATCTATGCAAGCTACCCGCACAGGGCGACCCGAAGGGTGTTGAAGGGCTGTGGACTTTTCGGGGGAGTATGTCTTGGGAGCTTTTATGGAGACTGATTGATCTATTAGACCAAATACTGGCAATATAGGAGCACATCACATCACCTTCTGCTACAAGATTCTTGACATTGGGATCCACCCATTCAAACTGGTCGTACTCAGTTCTCCAATCCTCTGCTTCTTCTTCTTCCACAGTGCCATTGGCCACGGCTTTGGTATTTACATTGCCGTTGGTAAGTGCAGATGATGTTATCGATAGCGTAGATCTCTTCATCAAGAGTCGGCCAAGCATACTTCCTTCTTCTCGAATCCGCTTGGTCAGTGCCCTGGTGTCGACCCCAGTGATCGCTGGGACACCCTGCTCTTTTAGCCACGCACCCAATGAAGAGGTGGCTAGGTGGTGGGAGTACTCTTCGTTCGAATACGCCGCGACGACGAGACCGGCAATATGAATTTCTTTCGATTCAAAATGCGCAGGAAGATGCTCAAGCAGAGCATCCCTCTCTTCTCGAGATGGGACGCCATAATTGCCGACGAGGGGAAATGTGACGACGAGAATTTGGCCTCGATATGAAGGATCGGTTATAGACTCTGGATAGCCTACCATGCCCGTCTGGAAGACCAGTTCTCCAGCAATACTCTTCTCAGCGCCGAAGCTCTGGCCAAAGCAAACGTAGCCATCTTGGAGCTCAAGGGCCATAGGAGGACCCTCATCATTCAGGGTTGCCATGGGGATGTGCGAGAGGACAGGCTTCAGAGGGCTTCCAGAGCCTTTTGAGCGGTCGGAAGCTGACAATGGCTGGTGAAAAGGTTTTCGAGTCGGAGCTGAAAAGTCTCAGCGCGGTCAAATCGAGGGTCGAAAATGCTGTTAGCGAGTCGCGCTACGGCGGGGTGCCGGCAGGGGTTCGATGGTGGGATCTCGAGCCGCCGAATCTGAGAATGCATCACGTGCCTGCCCGTCGGCTTCCCGAACTAGTGGGTTGAGCCGAACACTCTGCCCCTCCGCGAGCGGGCGACATTTGGGTTTATCGGTGAATCTGCTGTGTGATACATTGAACGCATGATTAGTCTTGCTGGTCTTGACGTTTGGCAGACTGCTCGCTCGTATCTGTGTCCCGGACCAATAAGAGACACTGCTTCGCTCATGCCTGAGGATTCGCGATAGAGAACTGATGCAGTTTGCTGCAGTCATCCGGAGGACTGAGGTGACGGCCCTTCGGAAACCTACTTGGTATAATATCTCTCGCCGAGTCCAAACTATCTCAGTAGAGCTACATATACAAACTCTACAATGGCAACCATGCTATCATTGCTCTTTTCTGCATGCAGTAAAACTCTTGAGAAACATTCGCAATCAATCTCTGCCGTCCACCTTCAGTTATGCATCTTATTTCGCCATACCGCTGATGCCGCCTGCAGTCGCTAAGCCATCCTGGGTGCTACATCTGCTCCATGTGCACTAGCTATGCGGCAATCTTTGGGCCTGTGGAGGTGCTCTGTGCTGTCATTGGCTGCACAAGAGGTGCCTCACATCAGATCGTGGGGAATCATGCACAGATAAGAAACGGCCGAGTGTCACTCATGATCATCCACCTTCACACGCCCGGGGAAGCGGTGTGTAGCAATAACGTCGGTGTGGTCTGGGGTAGGTAGGTGAAGAGGCCTCGCCTTATCTGAGGCACTGGCCCATTCCCGTCTCCTCTTGCTGCCACCGCTATTTCCACCTTCAACAAACACTCCGCTGAACACAAACTCTCAACCAGAGGGCGACGGTAGCGGTGGCAGCGCAGGAATCTCATGTTTGCGTCACTCCTGCGCCATCAACGAGGCCACCAAAGGTCGGAGCGCTCTCCGTTCTTCGCCGCCTTCACTCGCACCAGGAGTAACCTCAACGACGACGACCATAGCGACTCGGACAATGTCGACCATGACGAATACGCTCCCGAGGCTGACCAGTACGACGGAGTCGAGGGCGAACATGAAGACGAGGATGAGGACGAAGGCCCTCTTCTTCCTGTCTTCTCGGAGTTTTTAGGTGTGTGTTTATGTGACTTTTGGTTTGTTTACACTGCTAATAAACACCATCAGATCGTCTGCCCATCTACAACACCACCCATTCTATACGGATTATCATCATCCAACGATGCGAAACGACCCTCTCATGGGAGCAACTTCGCTCCCCCCAAGTTTCACAGTTCCTCGTCAAACCGATCCAGCAGCAAGTTCGATCAGAACATTTCTCTCGCGCCACAATATACTGCCTGATTGCGAATTGTTTACAGTTCCAAAAGGAAGGGCAAACAAACCCTGGCAATGTCGGAGTCAGCAAAACTCGGGCAATGCTTTGTCAACTGCTAGCTATGAGACTGCTTAGGGAGTTCTCGACTCGCGAACTTATCGATGCGTTATCCTATGACTTCGATCCACTTCAGGGTATGTCCCCTCCAGATGCCGGGCCGGGTACTCCGGGGGGGATCAGACCGCGATCAAGCCCCCGTTCTGCGCGAATATCCTCTGTGGAGATTGCCATTCGTGCACAAGCGAAGAAGTTTCTTGCCCATCCCCTTGTAGTCCAACAATTAGAGGCTATCTGGGCAGGTACAATAGTCTTCCACTCAGCTGCTGATAACCTACACCGAAAGCCTGCGAGACAGTTCTCCGTACAAGCCCGCCGCTATGGAACCTTTGATGACAATGTCTCGCCTGGTCGCGGACCCTCTCGGCAACAACGACTAGGAAAAAGAGAAACATCACAGGATGTCATGGAGCCCATCGTGAGACGTACTGTTACCCTATACGATCCTCATGATGCTTCTCTCTTCAAATTGTCACGTCTTCGTGTCCCTCGGTATAGGTCATTGTTCTCCACCCTCTCCTTGGCAATATTGCTCGGTCTTTTCCTTGCAGTACTGGCGGAAAAGTCTTTGGATATTACTGGGCTGGAAGTCGTGTTCTGGTTTTGGAGTGCTGGATTTATGCTTGTGAGTCATTCTCTGCATTGACGGCTATTCTGAATGCCCCATTAATGATGGAGTAGGACGAGATAGTAGGCTTCTCTGAACAAGGCTTTGGACTGTACATCATGAGCGTCTGGAACGCCTTTGACCTAGGCATCCTACTGCTCTTCATCGTATACTACATCCTACGTCTCTATGGCATTCTCATGCCTGACATTTCAAAAAGGCACGTCGCCAACATGGCTTACGACGTACTGGCCTCTACTGCTGTCCTCCTATTTCCGAGGCTGTTCTCTGTCCTTGATCACTCTCGATACTTTTCGCAGCTCCTGATTGCTTTCAGGATGATGGCTATGGATCTCGTGGCTATTCTGGCACTAATCCTTATAAGCTGCAGTGGGTTCTTTATCGCATTCACTATGGCCTTCAGTAAAGACACCGATGGCCCTGCCGCCGCTTATGCTCTCTTCCAGATGGTCATGGGGTTCACGCCCGCTGCTTGGGAAGTCTGGGATGACTACAACCCACTAGGGAAAGCCTTACTGACGCTCTTCTTATTCATCTGTCACTTCCTGATCGTGACGATATTGATTACGGTGCTGACGAATTCGTTCATGGCCATCGTTCAGAATGCTAACGAGGAGCATCAATTCCTTTTCGCAGTCAATACGATTTCCATGGTCAAGTCGGATGCCCTGTTCTCTTACATCGCACCAACGAATATTATCGGATGGCTAGTCATTCCCCTAAAGTACACCATGCCATTTCGTCGGTTCATCAAACTGAACCGCACGATAATTAAAATCACTCACATTCCTCCCCTCTTTGCCATATTCGTCTACGAGAGGTTAATACTGTCCAATATTGCATATAGTCCGACAGACTTAGTCGAACAACGCGGTCGAAGTCAGTCGAAAGCCCCAGCATTCACTATCCCTGGCCCAGGAGATATGTTCAGCCCCGGGGCACGCCTTCGCGAGCCTTCCATCACGACTTTCCGCAAGGATCGGGCACTTGACGAGGTCTTCAGACGACCTTTCCGGGATCCAACGATTCGTCGGGATAATGGAGAGACGTTGGCAGGAAGAAGGAAATCCAGCAACGTTGTCCACGATTGGATGAAGGGTATGGGCCATGAAGGTGGCGCGTCTCCGCCCGTCGAGGAAGCGCAATCTGTTTTGGACAGGCTTGAATCACGACGTCCACGGTTCCAACGCGCTGCAACTTCTCAGAACACCCATGACAAGCGAAGGCCTCCTGCGGCCGCCACAAGATCTGTCGCTTCTGATCCAGATAACATGTTGTCTTTTAGCAATCGTTTGCGTCCTAAGCCGATTGCAGAGGAGGATGAGTATCCCAACATGAGCTTGGAAGACCTGCCTCAGCAGACGGATGCGGATGGTGATGATGAACTGGTTACGGAAGATGATAGGGGAGATTCTGACCACATCACGACTGAGTCGCAACATGAATCCCGCAAGGAAAATCAGCGTCATGTAAAGTACGAATCCTCTGAAGACGAGTTCTTCCGCACACCTATGACAGCCAAGCCACGGACTCCGGCTATACCAAGCTCGTTGGCATCATCCAGCCACCAACGGCAAGATACACCGAGCCAAACCCAGGCAGTTCGCCCGAAACGGGGTCATGTTCGCAATCTCTCGACCAACACTGTTCTGTTCAGTCCTAACCAAACAAGTCCTCCGGAAGCTTCGGGGTCCAGTTCACCATCGAAAACTTTCATAGCATCTCGTAGTGGTACAGGTACACCTGGCGTTGTCGCTACAGATGGTCGCCGCACACCTAAACGCCCCGGTCTTCCTCCAGCTACTCGCCCACGCCCGATTATGCCTCCCCGTACGCTCCACCAGTCGACTCCGAATATTGGGCGACTGCTCGATCTCGAGAACCGCCGGCGAAAGCCATCTTTCAATGCAATTGCCCTCGATCTAGCGTCAGATATTGGCGATAATCGTCATGGGCCCGACTACAGCAACCTCAACGCCCTTCCCGCTTCCTTCACCACTCAACTCGAGATGGCAGCCAGAGCTCGGGCTCATCGCGGCAGTAACGATGATGATACTGGCAGGATGAATCGGATCATGCTGGCCAGAATGACGACTTTGGAAGAAGGATTCCGAGATGTGCTGAAAGAGATCAAGGGCTTCAGGAAGGGTAGCGACGTGGGCGTGAGCAGAGAAGGGAGTCGAGGTGGTAGTCTGATCGAGGAGGGCGCTGTGGGAGTGAAGCGGAAAGGAAAAGGCAAGAAGAAGAACGAAAGGAAATTCTCCGCTGGTGAAAATGCCGAGCCGCGGATGGGGTCGAGTTTGTGAACATTTCCTTCCATTGGTCGGCTGTCTGAACGATTGCATTTTGTTGCGTGGCATCACTGCATTGGTTGGCTTCTTGCGACTTTGGCTGGGATGCATTTGTTTAATGGGCGTTAGATACCATTATTTTCTGCATTTTCTTTTCTCTCTGTCTTAGACTCTGGCATAGAGGTGCAGGGCATAGTACTCTTGGAGGCGGCGGATGTCTCAGTATTGATTTACGCTTGTTCTCTGTTCTCTGTTCTCTGTTCTCAGTTCTCCAGAAGTTCTACCGCTACATGAACACCAAGTACCTCAAGAGAACGTACGAACCCACCTAGGTACCTGGGGAGTCTCGAGAAATCACGTGTATCGCTTTGCATTATAAGCATAGCTAGGTAACTGTCATGGGACATGCAAGCGCCTGTCACTTGATGCTTGAACGGAGAGTTCCTGCATGCTGTAGAGGCAGATGGAGTCCCGGGACCTGAACAAGTAGCGGGGCACTTCGAGTCACACGATGTGAAAAGTCCGGATTTCGCTTGTTCACCCGCCCACGTCACCGAGGCTTCCTCGCCTTCACCACCGACTTCCACTCCCTCCACGGCTGGATCGTGTTCCTGTGGTCATGCCTACGCCATTCATCACGGTGTACGGGTGCCGAGGATCGGATGTGAGACATGGCTATTCTCTGCTCGTCATCCGCTTTCTTAGAAAGCTCACGTCCACCCTTCTTACCTGCTCGTAGATACCCTGCATGCAATAGACGACGCTTTTACTCTTCTCCTATGCTCGCACCGGATGTGATTCAGCTTTTACTGTAGACTTACCTTCTGTTCGACCCTGCTGACCAGCATGGCATTGCTGCTCCCTCTAGTCCTCCTTGCTTATTTCTTGTTATATGCATTTGCTCTTTCGATTCCGCCTGTTCCGCATTTCTTCAGCGTTGCGCCGAGTTCACACCTGCAGAGGCTTTTGAAGCAGAATTCATTAGACGAGTGGCTGGAGAGGGAAGAAGACACTGCATTAGACAAGTTACTTGCGAACGTTGCTCCTGGAGGAAGAAATGTTCTGGACGCAGCTCCCGGCTCTGTCATTGCGAGCCCTTCCAAGAGTCATCCGAACTACTATTTCCAATGTGAGGACACCCGGTACAAGAAATGGGCCACAGCTGACATCTACTCTAGGGGTCCGAGATGCCGCAATAACCACCTCAACACTAGTCGACCTATACGCCGATGATCCGTACGGCAACCTCTCCTCCGACCTTAACGGAATTCTCGATGCCTATGCCTCCCTACAATACAAAATACAACATACTGCAAACCCATCAGGGTCCTTCTCGGACATGTCAGGTCTTGGAGAACCCAAGTTTCAGGCAGATGGATCTGCTTTCACAGGTTCTTGGGGACGTCCACAGCGAGATGGGCCAGCCCTCCGTGCTATAACCCTGATGTCGTATTTGCGAGCCTACAACGCCTCACATCCCTCAATATGGTCTGGGGACAGCGGAGACGATTGGTTTGCGCCACTCTACGACCCCTCCCTGCCTGCCAACAGCATCATCAAAGCCGATCTCGAATACGTCTCACACTTCTGGAATCAAAGTGGATTCGATCTATGGGAGGAAGCACAAGGTTTACACTTCTTCACCGCAATGGTGCAACTGCGAGCTCTACGAGAAGGCGCTGATCTAGCTCGATCCTTCGAAGACAATGGAGCCGCAGATTGGTACAGCGAACAAGCAACCTACCTCTCAAATTTCATCCACACCTTCTGGGACCAGCGGAAAGGTCATCTTGTCGAAACACTACATAGCTCCCGCACCGGTCTCGACTGCGGCCTCCTCCTCGGCTCGCTCCACGGCCATCCCGCTCCAAACTCAACCCACACTCCCATCTATCCACCTCAATCCGACGAACTCCTCGTCTCCTTGCAAGCACTCATCCACGACCAACGATACCGCTTTCCCATCAACGCCGCGCCTCCTTCTACGGAAGACGAAATGGAAACGCTAGAAGGTGTCGGGCTGGGCAGATACCCCGAAGACATCTACGACGGCTACGGCAACGACCCTTCAGGCGGAAACCCCTGGTTTCTGTGTACCTCTTCAGCAGCCGAGATTCTATATCGCGCAGCCGAGCACCTAACCAGCACCAACACTCTCAACGTCACCTCCCTCGGCTTCCCATTCTGGGACGCGCTCCTCGCTTCTTCTTCACTATCACCTACACCAGGGACAATCTATACGGACGGGAGTCCCGTGTTTCATAGTGTGATTGAGCGACTGAAAGAGCTTGGAGACGAGTTCTTGGAAGTGGTGAAGACGCATACGGATGCGGAGGGGGCTATGAGCGAACAATTTGATCGCGTTACGGGATATGAGAGGGGAGCGAGAGATTTGACGTGGAGTTATGGGGCATTTTTGCAGGCTGTTAGGGCGAGGAAGAGGGTATTGTGAAGTGAAGAGAGCAGTGTGGAGGTTACTTTTGTTATTGGGATGGAAAATATGGGATTCAACACGAGCGGTATGGATTGATATGAATCGGTTCATGGCATGAGCCGGGTTAGTGTCACGGGTTTATGGTTATGGTTATGATTTGAACGACTGAACGAGGTTTACGATCGCTTTGTATGGTTATAGTCGTGGAATTAGGATACCCTCTTATTATTCTCATTCGTATATATGTAATATATTTCCTAAAACTACTTCAAAGAACTTCAGCATCTCGAATTGTCTATACTTAAGAGAGAGAGAGGGAGATCTTCTTAGTTCTTTATTATCTCTTTTCTGCCAGATGAAATAACAGACTCTAGCTAATAAGCTACCGTCGACTAAGCTTCAGATTGGAAGAGCAGTATATGGTATATCACCAAGTCCAATAGACGCTTTGTTTCATGACTTAAAAGGCCAATATAATGTAGGCACTATCACTATTACCCTTCTCCTAAACTCCTAGTTTACTACACCCTCGGAAAAGGCTTCTTAAGTTCTTACAAGATACACTCAAAGCATTTCAATATACTGTACCAAGCTGAATACAAACACCATGAGAGTTTTCTTGTTTCCTGATTTCCCGGCAGCATCTCATCTAGAAAGTTCAGAACAGATTATTTTAATATGTTGTGTTAAATTGCTACTAGGGTATCATCCGTACAAAGTCTATATCTATTCTATGCTTCTATCCTTATTTTCGACTTTGGTTCCAGGGTAATAGAGACGCTGGCGTTCTGCGAGGAGGAAAGCGTTAAAGCCACCTTCTCCTGGTCCAGAATCTATCATGCCGTCATCCTTACTTCCACCTCCCGAACATCCTATCTACTCCATCTCAATAGTTCCAGGAGGTTTACTCGTAACTGGCCTCAAAGTTAGCCATTGCATCCCTCAAGTGAAACAACCTAGACCCAGGCGAAAAAATAAAATAAAAGGAGTAACTTACTGTCATACACAACCCGACACACTCCATTGACCTCATTAACAATCCGCCGACTCACCCTCTTCAAAAACTCCCCATCAAATGGATACCAATCCGCCGTCATGAAATCACTCGTCTCTACCGCCCTAAGCGCAATAACCTGATCATGAACCCTCTTATCGCCCATAACACCCACCGCCTTAACAGGCAGCAAAGCCGCAAAAGCCTGGCTGATCTTCCTATACAATCCCGCCTTCTGGATCTCCTCAATGAAGATGAAGTCCGCCTCTCGAGCTATGCGCACTTGTTCCGGCGTCACTTCCCCCAGAATCCGAATCGCGATCCCCGGGCCCGGGAAAGGGTGGCGCCAGACGAGGTGCGAGGGGATCCCGAGTTGTGTTCCTAGTTCTCGGACTTCGTCTTTGAAGAGTTCGCGCAGGGGTTCGATGAGTTTGAGATGCATGCCTTCGAGTAGTCCGCCGACGTTGTGGTGGGTTTTTATTGTCGCGGAGGGACCTTTGAAGGAGATGGATTCGATGACGTCGGGATATAGAGTCCCCTGAAGCAACCATTCTATGTCGCCTGCTTTGGGGGTGTCGCGCGCGGCGGCGGCGATCTTCTTCGCTTCTTCTTGAAAGACTTCTATGAAGGTGTTGCCGATTACTTTTCGTTTTTTCTCTGGGTCGTCTGTTATACCTTTTAAGCGCGAGAGGAACCGATCGCTGGCGTCTACGACCGTGAGATTGATTCCGAGATGCTCGGTCAGTGTTTCTTTGACTTGTTTCGCTTCGTTGAGGCGCAGGACGCCGTTGTCGACGAGCACGGCGTGGAAACGGTCGCCGATGGCGTCGCTCATTAGTTTTGCGGCGACGGTGGAATCGACGCCTCCGCTTACAGCGCCTATCACTTGGCCCTTTTCGCCAACTAGTTTGCGGATTCGGGTTAATTCTTGCTCGACGAAATTGCTCATGGTCCATTCTTGCTTCGCGCCGCAGATGTGAACGGCGAAGTTCTTGAGGAGTTCGGTCCCGCGCGGTGTATGTGTGACCTCGGGATGGAATTGGATGCCGTAGAAAGGCTTGTTCGTACTCGCCATCCCGGCAAACGGTGCATTGGTCGTTGTAGCGATTGTGACGAAGCCGTCGGGTAGATGGGATAGTTTGTCGCCGTGGGACATCCACACCTCCATATCATCTTCTAACCCTTTAAACAGCTTATCAATATGTCCCCCTGCCGCATCCGCATGTCGTTGGACATTCAGATACGCATGTCCATACTCCCTCTTTTCTCCCGCAAGCACATTCTTCCCAAAATGCCACGCGATTTCCTGCAATCCGTAACAGATCCCAAGAATCGGCACGCCGAGATCGAATACCGCGGGATCGACATGTGGTGCGTCATCCCAGTATACACTATACGGACCGCCGGAGAGAACCACGGCCACGGGCTTGAAGGGGAGTCCGGCAAGCTTTTGTGTGCAGGGCAGCATTTCGGAGTAGATGTTCAGCTCGCGCAGACGACGCGTTATTAGATGTGTGTATTGGGAGCCGAAGTCGAGGACGAGGATCGTGTCGAAGGTGTTGTTGGGGGGAATGGGGTCTGAGGACGCCATGGTGGGCAATTGGTTGGTATGATCGAGGTGGAAAGGGAGGAAGAGATGCAGCACGCGAGAGGTGAAAGTGTGACTCGTCGGAGGAAATTTTTGGAGGGGGTTATCGATAAGTAAGTAAGTAAGGAGTACTTCGTATGGCGGGGGGTCTGTGCGCTAAACACCAAAATTTCTGGTGATGCGACACGAGAGTTTCAATTCCGTATACTCATATTTCACAACATGGCGAAACGAAAGCAGAAAGATCCAGAAGTCTTAGATGATGCGCCAGCAGCACGGAAAGATAACGGCGACGACGAGGATAGCGACGAGGTACATGAATCCCATCTTCAGTTCCTATTCATCGTCGCATACTTATATGATGGCTGGAATTCTAGGATATGGACGTGGTGAACGTGGACTTCGAATGGTTCGACCCACAGCCGGCTATAGACTTCCATGGTCTCAAAACCCTCCTCCGACAACTGCTAGACGTTGATGCGCAGTTATTCGATCTCTCCGCGCTCTCAGATCTAATATTATCGCAACCGTTACTGGGTTCTACAGTAAAGGTGGATGGGAATGAGAGCGACCCATATGCATTCCTTACTGTTTTGAATCTACTTACACATCGTGTACGCACCTCTCCTCTGTGAATTCCCGACTTTATCCAAGAAGGAAGAAAAGAACCGAGGGATATTGACTAATAGAGCTCAACAGGAGAACCAAGTCATAAAAGATCTAACAACCTACCTCCACCAAAAATCCACCTCAAATTCCTCTCTCTCCCACCTCTCAGACCTTCTCTCTCCATCCTCGGAAGCCCAAGTCGGCCTCATCCTAACCGAACGCTTCATAAACATGCCCCACGAAGTCGTGCCTCCAATGTACAATATGCTCCTCGAAGAAATCTCCTGGGCGCTCGAGGAAAAAGAACCGTACAAATTCACACACTATCTCATCTTGTCAAAGACATACACAGAAGTGGCCTCGGTGCTAGACGCTCAAGAGAATCGACCGGGTAAGAGGAAGAAAAAGGATGCTGGGGAGAAGGGAGAGGAGACGTTTTATTTTCATCCTGAGGATGAAGTGTTGCATAGGCATGCGCTGGAGTTTGGGAATGTCGAGTATACGACGCCGGTGGATGAGGGCGCGAGTGATTCTAAGAGGGCGTTTCAGGAATTGGGTGTGAAGCCTAAGGGACATTTGATTTTGATTGAGGCGGGCAAGCTTGAGGGGGCTGCTAAGGATTTGGGAGAATATTTGGGAGGCAGTCCATAGGTCTGCATAAGGATTCTGGCATCCGAATGATATTGGATGTGGGATGATGTAATGATATCATATCGAAAATACCAAGGGGACTCGCAAAGCATGTGGGCATGTTTGTCTTAAACGATACAATTCCTACATCACACAACCCAGATCTATTGACGGTGACAAAAGTTGAGACTCTTTCTTCGCGCCGCTCCTATCAACACAGCACCCAACTACCCCCACCTTACTGCAGATATGTCTATTTTACATAGGAAAGCTCTTTATCCAATGACAACCTTTCCATCTTCCGGGAAGTCATATGCTGGTATTTCTAGGTTCAGTGGTGCAGGGCCCTTTCTTATACGGCCAGAAATATCGTAGTGAGAACCGTGGCATGGACAGAACCAACCGCCAAAGTCGCCGGCTTCGCCGATGGGGACACAACCGAGATGGGTGCAGACACCTGTGGAAAAGGGAGGTTAGCGCGGCAATTAAGAAGATAAGTTCTCGGTGTGAAAGGGTGTTGTAGGAGTATAATGGGAATTGCCGAGCAAGGGAAACTTACCAAGCATAATCAACCAGTCAGGCTTCTTCACACGATCCGAGTCAGGCTGTGGATCTCGTAGTGATTCCCATTTTGTGTCCTCAGCTTGCTTGATCTCATCTTCGGTACGGTGACGGATGAAGACGGGCTTGCCTCGCCATTTGATAATGACCTAAATTATTGTGAGCCTCCTTCGACCCAGGTATCAAAATTGTAAGGGTTTTCAGACGTTCTTTCCTTCCGGAATAGCAGCGAGGTCGATTTCAACCTTAGCTTGAGCGAGGACATCGGCGGATGCTGACATGTTGACAAGGAAATCTGTGAAACGGCCATGTTAGCTCGGTATTCCAGTTCATCCCATCTAGGCCCCAATCCCTCAATTGATCCCCTGCATCTCCAATTCCCTCCCAAAACCTTTTTACAATCCATCCCATCTGCCTCACGCAACCAGAGAGTAAAATGAACCCACCTTGCACAGTAGCCTTTGCCCCTAACGAAGCCAGAGCGCCCATTGTCCCAACCATGAAGTACTGAAACACCTTATTCCCATTCTCGCCTCCCTTACTTCTATAAGCCGCGAAGCTCGGGATCTTAGTCGTTGACGAGGCGCCGGTGCCCTTGAAGGGGCTGTCGAAAGACGAAGATGCTGAGACCTCGGAAACGGATCGGGTTTGCATGGCGGCGCACGAGGCCCGGGTCGCGGGCAATTGGTGTGCCGTCCATGTGCGCGCGAGCGTGCGGGTTGTATTTGTGAGGGCGGGCATCGTTGATGCTGTTAAGAGCAGAGGGGAGAGGTGGACGTTGTGGGTTGAGCTTTTGTTAGTGGTGAGGTTGGAGGTTCAGCTTGCTGTTAATGCCAAGAATTTATTTAGGTGCGGTTTGATTGGTTGGGCGATCGGCTGTTCTTTACCACCACATCTCTCTTCTCCTTCATCATCGTCCCCATCCCTTCGAAACTACCTTCCATTCGCACCTCGTCTTATCATTGGTTTTGGATCATGGAATATCACGCGTGATCATATCCAAAGAATCTCAACCGTTCATTAGGATCCTGAGTCCACCTTCGCAACAGCGGAAATCGTTTGCGGCATAGGATCATCACATGGATTGAATGGAAGACTCAAATCATTGTAACTACAATACAGGCATCAGACATTTACAATTCCCACGATGAGTTCTCTATTCCTGTTCTTATTCCACCAAAGTTTTCAAAGACATCCAGATGCAGTTCTCGTCGAATCTTCAGATACCTCGACTGTGCATGCTGCTGTTCATACCAACAATGTCCAGTCCGAATTGTCTCGCGTGTATGCATTCATTCGGAAGTCCCGGAAAACCGCCCCGTGCTCAAAACAAGTCTGCAACGTCCATCGTAGATCTATGCTTGCCTGGTTTCAAAGACGAGGCCCTCTTGTCTCGTTGCTCTAGTCCTGGTTTAGAGAGCAATATGATTAAGCCAGAGATGTTACAGGCTCTCCGACGAACACAATTGCCAGCCTTTCCACTTGCACCATTGCAAGTCTGAGTCCAAGGTTTTCTCCATTGTGTTGGTCATATCGGGAGTTGTTGCCACAGATTAGCAGGAGCCCCTCGCCTGCAGCGTTCAATTGGTGGTCTGACTTCGTTGATTACAAGGACTCTGCTCCTGGTACCGGTCTCAATACGCCTGCTCAACATCGGTTTGAGGCACTGATGCATCGATATGACCGGGTGATTGATAGATACGAGAACAAACAAGCCTTGCAAGGTTGGATTGCCGAGGAGGCGAGAGAATGTGGAAGTGCATGTTCATTCTGCCAAGGCTGGGACCTGCAACCTGGAACACACCAATGTTCGCTCACTCGGTTGGCTTACCGCGTCTTCAAACAATTTAGCGACCGAGCAATACTGCCAACGGAAGCGTATGACTTCATGTGCGGGATAATTCACTACGTCCTCAAAGCTACGAAGAGTACGTACACATCGTTTCTGTTGAACTTGGCTTCATCTTTGTGGCCAATACGAGGCCAGCTGGCAAATTACGAACAGGAAATAGAGGAGTTATCAGCTGCTTACGAGTCTTATGCATTTGAGAGTAAAGATCATTCCCATTGGATGTACCGAACAGCTGTCGTCAAACGCACACGGGTCCTCATCGTGCATCGGAAACTTGAGGAAGCCGACAAAAGGATTACAACTTTGCTCCAAAGCGGATACGAGGACATCGGAGTTACATACAAGCACTCTCAACGCAACGAATGGGAGTTCGTGGATGCAGTCTCAGCAGTAACTCAGGGGTGTGTTGAGGCGAAGTATGATGAGAACGAAGCAATGAGCTATTCAGAATGCGATCGCGAGAAGGGCAGAGCGGATGCCACCTGCTGGTATATTGACGCAGTTGGAGATCTGAAGGTAAATGAGATATATTTCCGGGGGAGTTACTCATGCTCATGGGAATCATTGATCGTAAGAAACAGGAGATCTTAAATTGAAGTGTGCAATCTCTATTTCACGTTTCGTGGCATCAGGTACGAATATTCTTCAACTATGTTTAATTTCCAACAACAACCAACTACTTCTCTATCTTTCCAAGAGTCACGATCAGTCCAAAATTTCTTCCCAAATTCAATACCCTTTACTTCCTCAACCCGCAGGCAACTCATAACAGCCCGCACGCGATAGGCGTATCAGCTACATAGCTATGTAACTAATAGCTCTGGTTATATCCGCCCCTCCATTCAGGTCTCTCTTGGATTCGGTATTGACTCCAAGGCTCTACACTTGCATCCTGACTAAGCCACATCTCCAACATGTTGAATGCGGAACCATGATTGGTTTGGCTCGATTGCTGAACTCCCAGTGGGACAACACAGCTCGACGAGCCGGACTGCTCGGGGACAGCATTCGACTGCTCAGGGACCTAGAAGGAGTCCGAAGTTAGTGGATGAAATTCTCAAGCTCGATGGTTGAAGCTGCTTGCCGTGGTCTGTCGCCCATCAACTTGCATGTTGGCTGAAGCCGTCGAGGCTTTTGGTTGATTTGGCTGTGACATGTTGGTATGATGTTGGCTAACGATGGGTTACTATGTTCTTGCCGATACAAATCAAAACCATAACTCACTTTGAAGTCTCTGATCCACTCGGTTACTCGTTCAGGGAATGCACTTGACTCCGATATATCTCTAGCAGTCGGTTGGCAACCACCATTTTATATCCATCCATTGCTCTCAACCCGAATGAAAGCCCTGACTCTCACGCACGCCGAGCCTATCTGCGAGGAACTTTTGCGGATCATGAATTCAGGCCTGTCGCAATTTCTGAGGCAGAAGAGGCAACCGCTTTGTGACCATTTGGATTAAGAATCTGCGCGAGGAACTTATGTGAATTTGTCCACGAGGGATGGTAAATTCTCTTTCGGACTGTGCCTCGAAGAGCTTCTGCAGGAAACTTACGCTAATATCTCAAATTGATAAGGTGACGTGGGGCCATGTTGAGCTCTCACAAGGCTGGGCCTGAAAGTTAGATGTGAAAACCAGCCTTTTCATTCACCGGGGCACATAAATGATGACTTTATGAAACATTTTGCATGGGACTTGTGCTTGCGAATGAACGGGCTGGAAAAGCGAGCATGTTTATTGGACGCCGTTCATGCACGAAACTTGTGCAGCCAGTCACATCGCTGGTAGGTAAATTAAGTGTCAGCCAAAGCCACGAACATAACCGATAAGTCAGATCTCAGCCTTATTGCCCTACATGACTGCCCAAATAGATATTTATCACCCGCAGCCCTCTCTCTTTTTCCTCATCTTACTTCTTACTCTTCGAACCATAGATTGCAACCTCTCTTTTTACTCTCTGCCTGTCATACCACCGCCATGACTTCTGCAAGAATGCCGCCACCTGGAGTATCTCAGCCTTGCAGCAATTACGAACCTCTGAATTGGGAAGAAAGTAAAGACACAATAGCAGAACTATACACCAATCACGAGCTGAAAGACCTGATGAACAAAATGAAAGAAACGTATGGTTTTAAAGCTACGTAGGTCACTTGGATCTAACAGCCTTGCAAACTTATCTGACTGTTGATATTTAGACTCAATCAATACAGCGCTATACATCATTTCCAGTCGAGCTTTGCACAGCCCAGCCCTGCCTACTATCCTGAATTTGCCCGAAGTATGTTGCATGTACTGAGAGTATTGAACAATCAGACGAAATCAGAGGAATTGTGAATTATAATCGAGACTTACGCGTTATATAATCTAGAGCCATCGCACTGGGCATATAAGTGTGCAGTCATTGAGCGTGCAAACGATCTGGTACAGTTGGGAAGATATCAAGAGGCCGAGGACAGATTAAGACTATTATTAGGAGATGAATACCCGGATCTTCCTCGACATTATGGTGACTCGAACTACAAGGACGACTAGGTTAGCGCAATTGTGGAGGTAACTATTGGGCGTGTTTATGCTGTGCAGGAGCCTGACGGAATTTGGTATTTCTGCGAATGTACTTGCCTGCGTTGCAGGAATAATTCCATTGCCTGGCTTTTCGATGAAGAAGGCCGACTGAATGTGAGGGAGATAGACACACGAGCGTCTACGTTCCATCTCATCACGGCAATCCGCGTCAGAGAGTGTACGACCAGTGCAGTATGTCAAGAGGTCCTCGGCAAGCTCAGGTATTTTTCCGGGCGCTGGCGAATTCTGATATCAACAACCTTTTTGTCATTTCCTATGATTGTATTGGACGAAGTATGAATGAGATCGTCAAACCTTGAAACCCGTTCCTCGTTATGTGATCATATTGCTTTCTGTGGAACATACCCTTTAGAATTACCTCACGACAACATCCTTCAGTCAAGATGGGCACTCAGTAGAATAAGCTTCCGATCAAAGTGTAGTCTAGATGCATATAACGCGTCGTCTCTAAACCACCCGGAGTTGACGTCCTCTCCGCCAAGACCCGCACACGTTCTCAACGGAGCGGAACTCAAGCCAAGGCCTGCCGAGGTCCAGGCTTTTGCCCATCGCAACACCACCTGCACGACATCATCACCAAACTGCCTACAGTAGAACAACACCAGAAGCCTGAATATTCTCGCCTCACGAAACCCGCCCACACTGTCGAATTCGGGCCTGTGGTACTGCTTATACACCATCTCCGCTGCCAACTCAAATACAGCAATAAGAGAAACATGTTCGTAATGCTCGTGGCTACCAAAGCACATCAATGATCTGCTATGCGGCTCTAACACTACACCGATGGCGGAAATATCTACCCATATGCAATTGCGTACTCCACAGTTGGTCTGGTCGATCGGTGGAGCCAGGAACGCCGAATCTACTAGATACCTAGGCAATAATTTTCTATGGAGCATCGGACCACGCGTACCTTACCGCTGACGCTAAACCGCCGGATTTGGCATCTTATCAGAATCCAACTCGCCACATGGCATCTATACATATTTAAGAACCAGAGTGGAGATATTTGGCCTTAAGAATCGACGAGAGGGGTGAATTTTTAGAGCGTCTTTATTCTCATTGATGTTCTGGAAAGAATAATATCTGCACCACCGAGGTCAAAATCCGCCGATCACAAGCTAACGTCGGTCGAACACAAGGCTGCACGCACGTCTGTGGCTTGCTCAACGCAGGGGCTTGCCGTCAAAATGCTAGTTCCTGAGCTTGTTCCAGCCGCATCCCTTGACTTGGCATCTTCTCACGCCTTTCTAATATCAGATGGATTTGTGGATCAAGCACGCTCGCGAGCTTTCCAACCCCAGTCTCACACCCTTTGTGGGCAAATTTTGTCTTCTGGCCAAGTCTTTGCTACGTCAAAAGGAAGGTCGTTTAGTAGCACTAAACCATTCTCGTGCATCCAAGTGGTAGCGCATCCTTCCGGAACTCTTGACGGCACAGCTGTTACACGTTCTTTACTGGATATGAATATGATAGGCACGGGGTTTTGCGAGGCTGAAGAGTAGTCCATCAGGCCATCAGCTGAAAATCCGACGTCTTAACTATTCTGAGAGGGGTTTCCGGATTATCAACACTAGCTCTTGGAGCAAAGAATTGTGTACTACTTGGGCGTGAAGGTCTTGAGATCCCCATAGCGTGTTCTAGATTGTATAGCAGATGGCTCAAGGTGATCTTCCGACTATAATACTCAACGACGACGGTGTCCCAGGAATTTGACACATCCACCATCATCACCCACTTTGTCTTTACGAAGGGTAAGACCCCAAGCCCTCCACAATGTTGTTCTCTTATGGCCTTGCCGTACTATTATACCTTCCAGCAGCCTTCGGACTCACACGCACGTTGTCATCCAGCACTTCGACCAGTGTTCAGTGCAGAACCGTGTTGACATCGAAGAGCGTCAAGGGCGCTATTCCAACTACCACAAAAACAGCGACAAAATTTCCTGATGTTATTGTTATTGTGTCCAAGTCTACGCCCATAAAGACAGGTTCGCCTCCATACCCAGCTCTTCCCTCGTTTGACCTCCGCTTGCTGACCAACTATGAAAAGTTACTCCCAAGCCTACAACGACAACTCTAACCTCAACCTCCACCATTTTTGCGACTAGAACGGCTTCAACAGAGACTGATGTAGCCTCGACTACAAGCACGTTCTATTCAACCGAAACTTCGACTTCTACTTCCACATATGCCTCGACAGTTACGATCTCTTCGTTCACCTCAACTACGACTGCTACGTCGACCATAGGTACTCCTGCTGGGTTCACGCCGATATATGATTCGTCTGGGCAGCAGAATTACCAAGGAGCCAGCAAAGCCAAACGTGACGCCGGACATCCTCATGGCGGCGCCTTCGGTCAGCTGGACGCTCGTGGCAATTCTAACAATGCTCTCTGTGCTGCCGGCAAGAAATACCCAGCCGCGGTGACATGTAAGTCCTGTTCCAACTCCTAGTAGCCTTGACGAGCGTCCAAGCTATATTCCCCCATTTCATCCCTCGACTAACAATCGACAGGCACGAAAAAAGTCCAGATTCATTATACGGAACTAGTCGTCCTCGCGGCACCCACGCATACATCCACTCTCCCAGCCTCCGTCATCAAATCCACCGTCGTCACAACCGTTACCTCGACATCCACAGTCTTTCCAGCTCATGTCACCTCAGTCGAGAGCTTCTCCACCACATCCACGGTACTCAGCACAGCCGTCACTACTACTACGACCGTAAGCACAGAAACCGACTCCTTCGTCGCGACCAGCACAGTCACGGCCTACGGCGCCTGCGCGACCAACAACATCCTCGGCCCGCGCCTCGCCAGCGGCCAATACGTTGGCGCGTACACGCCCACGAACGGCAACGCCAACATCATAGACGTCTCGCCCGTGCCCGCAACGGCGTACGACTGCTGCGTTGTGTGCGCCACGACGGACGGGTGCCAGTTGAGTGGATTTACGCCCGGCGAGTGCTTGATACAGGTTGCGGCTACAGGCACGTGTCCAGCGGGACAGCTTGCGGGACAGTTTTCCGTGTATAATAGTGCGGGATCGTCAATTTATTGGAGTAATGGGGCGTGTGGGGTTATGACTACGGGTTAGTTGAGTAGAGACTGGGCTGGTGAAGAGATAGAAGGCTACTTGATTTAATTTTGTATATCATTAGAAGGTTGCTAGTTGCGTTGGGGGAGACGACGCGTTTGTGTATTACCTTGCTGTAGATGTTAATAGAACGTAGAATCGGCTGGTAATGTTGCGTCTTTCTACCCATCAACTCCATAATATTCCCTAAAACTTAAAGCTCGTACAGTACTTCTAGCAAAATCATGGAAGAAGGAATTTCACCTTTCGTGCGAATTGGTGAGACGGGAGTAATCTTTCTGCGCTCGAGAAACCGTACTTTGTATTTGGAGACATGGTGAGAAATGCTCCGCAGTTTAACCATAGTATTTATGGTGGAGCAGTATTGCACGTGGGAATGAAGGAAGTGGACCATCGGGACGCTAGCACGTGTGCGTTCAGAAGAGATAGGTAAGTTGTTGCTGTATAGCGCTCCCGTCGTGTTCTACGAAATCAAAACTCTATCTTCGGAAACTTGTGCTTCCCACTGCCTTGATATGCGGAAATAAGAGGATATGTAAAATTTAAGATATTCTGTACTGCGGTACTGGATCTCTGGAAAATGGTATATCTATCACGCGCATGGAGGCTAGAGAGAAGGGTTAGTATGGTTACGAGCCGTGGTGGTTGGATGACTCAGGCGACGATAAAGTATGATCCAGGGAAGGTCCTTAAATCTATTGATTTAGTCAGAGGTTGAAATTTTGGAGGGTTGGTGGGAAAGGATAATTTCATGACAAAAGTTGAGAGGTGAGTACTATGGTTACCAGCTGCACAACCCACATGCAGTCATTCAAATTCGGTGTTGAAGCATGGGTCTGCGCCTACCACAGACTTTCTTGTCAGCTTACAGAGATGGGCTGGGCTCGGTACCAACCTTGAAAGCCAGTTGCCGCCCTGAAGCTGGGTCGGAAAACGATACATGAATAGTACCTATTCTGAAGGGTTGGAAAAGGTCAAGGCTGAGTATCTAGATAGTCACAAAAGTCGGTAGGAGAATGAATAATTACGCGACAATGTCTAAGGTAAAGTTTTAGCATTTCTTGTAACCATAGTTTCTTGGTAGGCTAACAGAATCAGTTTACATATATCTTTCCCGTTGCGTCCAGCAGCTTTCAGAAGATTTGGAGAAATTGCCAACTTTCGCATCTGCAAATCTTTCTAAACTGCCGGAAGTAAATTCCACACATTTCTATCCAACCCTTTTCCACGTTCTTCCTCTGGGATCCTCAATCAAAATGAGCTCTTTGTCAACCACCCAAATGGAGTCTGCGCCGACTACCAGCACAGCGAAGCAACAACCACGCACTATCCAGCTCTTCACTCAGTACGAGCTCATCTTCCGCATCGCCCGTTACCTCTCAGCCAAAGATTTCTGTAGTGTCGCAAGCACGTGCCAGTTCACGTATGCCACTCTGCGTTGCGATAACATCTTGCGGAGGACCAGATGCGACAGGTCCGGTGTGAAGGCGCGAAGGATTAACTGCGAGAATGGAACCGAGTCGATTGTGCATGTCGATAACATGAAATGCGCGAGCGAGGAGGGCGGGGAGGACGTTGAGTCAAGAGCTTGTGTGGGCTGTGGAGAGATGGTTTGCGACGAATGCCGTACTCACTGCACATACCGAAATGACTACAGCCGACCACCCAACCAAGATGGTGATGATTTGACCGCGGGATCAACCCGGTTCTTCGACCGATTTCATCAGGACGTCAAAACTGCAGATTTCAGTGAGCACAAATACTCGATCGGTGTTGGACATCAGACATTTATTCCACCGCCAGCCACCCAACATACCGCAATTTTTAGACAGAAAGAGCATGACACAGGTCCTAACTTTCTAGCCGAAAACCTCGGGCAGATTAACTTTGACTTCGACCGTGCCTGGTATGGCCCAAACCCATACATAGAGCAGATAATTTCGGTGGCCGATGCGAGGAGAGAGTATGTGTGTGAAACATGTGTACTCGAGAGACAGGGCACCAACGATCCCAAAGATGCCTGTGCCTGCACACTGGACAACAGATTCGCAAATCGGTGGATATGCCTCCACTGCAAGGAACGGGAAATTCAGGAAGACTTCAAGCGTAAAATACTGGTGATAAGCGACCACAATCCTCAACACCGAGCGTGGATGAGTGATTGCGCCTGTGGCGAGTCTTGTGTGGGCCGTCGACGCTGTTTCTGGATCTTCTGCGGTTGGTGTACGAAAGTGGTTTTGGCACCGTGGTCATGCGTGGAATCGGAACTCGTGTCATGTGGTATTTGAATTGCGAGAAGTTGGACGAATGGCCTGTGTTGTATGAAAGTGGTGTGAAAAGATGGCGCGGACGAGATAGAAAATCCAATGGACAAACCTTCGCCATATACGCTAGATGCGCCATGAGAGAGTATAGAGTACATATCAATGTATTTGCTTCTAGTATGATGCAAACCAGCTGTTCAAGGATGCTTTGATTAAGTGTAAGCACGTCGCGTAGACGTCGAGTGCCTAAGGCTCTCACGGGCATTGATCTCATCGCTACGTCATAGGGTGCATCGCTCATTGAGAGCTCCATAAAACTCATCAAGCACCACCAAAACCCTCCGACCGTCACTATCGAGATTCCTATCCTGCAATACTACTACTTCCACCTAAATTACCAACGTCTTCATCATGAGCGGCACATCTAATGTCGGCGGTCCAGGCGTCTACGAGGCCGGTGACCAGGTTAGAATTCCTTTAGAAACCTCATTGTGCGGAGTCAAACTAACGTACTTCTCTAGAGGAACTCCAAAGACTCCGAGGTCAATACTGCCGAGAGATTCAAGGAGGGCAAGCCCAACAGCCATCTTGCCAACGACTCCAGTATGCCACCATCTCACACCGAATCATGATATTCTCCATACTCACAACGTTCTCAGAGGACGAACGCACCATCGCCAATAAGCTTGCTCGTGAAGAGCAGAGACAAAAGGAGGATGACCAGCCAAAGTCTGAGGAGGACGCGCTGCGTAAGGAGGATGCCACGTTGCCGGTGTGTTTGACATCACCACTTCCATGTTGAGTTTGGATGCTTACTCTTGAATCGCAGGCACGAGCACACGGCAATGAGCCAAGCAAAGGCGCGAAGATCGATCAGGAGCTCCGCGAGGAGGAAGAAGAGTACTTGAAGAAGAAGGGCAGGAAGTGAAGGATACCCAAAAGCCACCATACATACATGCATAGATGAGATGTAATATTATGACTCGCCCAAGAGGGTCCATTTGACTTCTATATCATCCATTATCCGACACAGGGTGCCCTTTCTTCTATGACGCGACCACCCATGTGCTACCTCTATAGTTTCTCCGATGGCTTTTTATACATGGCGCCGCCAGTGCCCGCCTACTCGCCAGGTCAGCCAGTCTACGACACAGGTTTCTTGTGCATAACAGTAGCCGCAGCCTTCCTTCAATTAGCCATGCACAAGGGGACAGACGAGATCGGGAACAGCTTACCTGGTGATTGGGGAATATTAACGTGTCCGCAATTACCACGTTCTCCCTTCTTCCAGCCGCAAAAACTACCACCTCCGCAATATCATCGGGCGTCAAGGGTTCACAGCCCGCATACACAGCATCCGCTTTCTTCTTATCCCCATAAAATCTCACCACGCTGAATTCCGTCTCTACTTGTCCGGGATCAATCTCAATGACCCTAATCCTTGTGGCAATGAGCTCTCTCCTCATCGCGTCTGTGAAACTCCTAACTGCTGCCTTTGTCGCGCAGTATATGCTTCCACCCTGGTATGGTTCTCGACCTGCGATGCTTCCAATATTTATAATGTCGCCTTTACCGCCGTCGGGTCGAGTCTTGAAGATGGGAAGCACTGCTTGAGTCATGTTTATTAGGCCGGTGACGTTGGTTTGGAACATGACGTTTATGTCTTCTTCTTCGATAGAGGGGGCTTGGGCGACGCCTTTCACGAGACCGCTACAATGCCAAATCATAAGCGCACATCAATTGAAGCCCAGATCGCGAAGTCACATACGCATTGTTCACCAACACATCAATCTCCTTAAACTCCTCCGGGAGTCCATCCACAAATCCTCTCACTTCCTCGGGCTTGCTTACATCCAGCTTCACCGGCAAAACCTTAACGCCCTCTCCCACCTCCTTCTTTATCTCCTCGGCAATCTCCTTCAACGTATCAATTCGTCGAGCGGTAAGAATGAGCTTCAAATTCTTCGGTGCCGTCCTCGCGAATTCTAGAGCTGTGCTCTTGCCAATTCCAGAAGACGCGCCCGTTACAACAATGGTTTTCCCTTCCAACCTCTTTGCCATTGCCGACGCCATTGTGCGGCGCTGTATCGAGCTCCTGGCTAGGGAAGTGGGGAAGTGGGGTGTGGTCGAGCTTCGAGCTGCGGCGAAGAGGGCGCGAGAAGTTGAGATGAATTTCTGTGGTGTACGAAGGAGATTCATATGATTCAAGTAGAGAAGATTAGAAGTTTGGAAGGCCAATTGCCGGTGGAAAATGAGTGATTATTGACAAAGACGAGTAAAGGGCGCAGAGATATCCGCTTGGAGCTCTGGATTTCGGCTTAATTCCGATGGAGGAGGCTTCTTGAAGCTAAGGGGGATTGGGTATGGTGGCTTGGCGGGACGACTTCTCATCATTCTCATTCACTATCCATTCATTGACTGCGCAACGATGGCAATTATCGACTCTTCGCATCAAAGACTCTTGGTGATATGAAGCGGCCTGCAACGTTGAAGAGCTTGTACCTTGAAGCTTTGCCTTCTAGAACTTGGGGGGAGTTTGACTTTGTTTTGCAAACGACGATGGATACGTTCCTCGAGCACGTCAACTTGTTCCTGGGATGAGACATCCGAGACCTTATGGCGTTGGTATAGGCTGCCTGGTGGTTCAGTACTTTTCCCCTCCGCTCTCTCCACCACTGGTTGGAGTCATCTCACTATGTAGACCTTTCAAGGCACCTCGGTAATTGTCTTCCTTATTTTAAATCTCAAAACAAAGTCATACGTTAAAACTTTATATCGTACGGGCTACTGGACTGTGGGAAATAATCTTTTTTCTTTCAATCGGACCTAATTGGTGTTGCATTTGCCCAGTGATCTCCCAGTGCGCTCGTGGAGGCTATCGTCCCAGCACAATGTGAAACCCACGTCGACTTTTGTCCTGCACTCTCCTTTTCTTCCTGGTCTGGCTAGTTTGGAAAGACCTGTTGATAAAGACCCCGTGCCATCCATGATGGAGTCAGATTTGAGAAAAAGGACGTCCCCGATGTGGCGGTGTGCGCACGAGATGCGATTTGCTTTCGGTTATCCGAGGTCGGATCAGAAGGCAAGTATCAATTCACTTCTTCGCTCTGGAACAGCCTTAGGAATGACCGCATTCAATGCACGAGATTAGGGAATCCTGGACGAAGATCATTGATAATTTGTTCAAGTGTGCTATTTCGAACGGGCTGAGGTGGTACATGCACCGTGAACTTGCCGTTTTGGTCGGGGGGCCGATCAGACGAGGTACGCGGTGAAAGAAGTGCATTCACTTTCTTGGACGTGCTAGTGCTTTTTTTCCGCCATGAAAACTACTTTCAAGGAATCCCAATCCAATTTCTACATCACACTCTACCGCACGACATCTCGACAACCAACTGCCCATCTCCAAGTGTGGTATCATTTTCGAGATTACAACAGAGCCATCCCAAGCACTTGTTTCTATTCTTCTACGTACTCAAATTTGCCTGCCTCGTGCAAGACTAAAGGTACCCTATTTCTAGCTTTGTGGCAACTTTCTTTACCGCCTTGGCTTAACCCATTTGTCTCCACCATCTAAAAATCACCGCCTTAATAACAAGTCAATACTAATCTTTAATAGATGCCGTGTAAAAATTCAGAGTTACGCCGACTTTCTGGCTCTCCATGGGACGAGGACGCCTTTATGCGCGAACTAGACGAAGATCTCGATCTTGAATATGAGGAGGATGTCAAGCATGAAGCCAATGAGCAAGAACATCCTGTTCTAAACCTTGCTGTTCAGCATTCTGCGGGCTCTGGTGCACAAGTCAACCCCACCGATGCAGTCGCACCTGAGCTCTCTGCTCAAGCTCCTAGAGAACAGCTCGAAGTGGGTTTCAAGATCAAGGGAGCAGCCTCACGACAACACTCCGAAGATGTTGCTCAAACTGAAACCGATTCTTACCAAGCCGGCGTGGTTGACGATTCCGGGCCGATGTCCACAACTACTGCTGAGGCACAAGCTCAGCCACAAAACTTTGATGGATGCGGATGCAAAGGCGTTATTGCTCCATGTCTATATGATGATTATGAGCCATGGGAGGGTATAGGTGTTGTCAACGCTTGGTTCAATATTCGGATGAACTCCGACAGAATAAGCAAACCTTGGTTTAATGCGGGAGTGAACCCAGACATCAAGACAAATGGAATGCTTCCCTACGCGGAATGGCGAGATCTCAAATGGAGCGGGAGATCATTTATCAACGGTCGGACCCCTCTCACACAAGTTTGGGTTTCCGGGTTTGAGGGAGTCACATCTTCCCCTCGAAACGTAGAGGATGACGAAGCTTTTTATGCCGGTTCAGGTAAGCATCGCGAAGTTTCGTTGTTTGTTCCTCTAAAATCTCCCCAACAACACTCATCGATCTATAAGACAACGTGTCTCGCGTCGAAATATCCGCCCTCTGAGTTCTTAGCTAACACCCTCTACAAAGCCAACAACTCGTCGATGCCGCTCTTTGAAGAGCAGAAACAACAAGCACCCGACAACATGTGGCAAACCGATGTATTGCACAATAATGCACTCAGATACATTCAACAGAAGACGGATGATCTAGCTCTAGGGTTTGTGTTTGACCTTGATACCCACCTAGCATCCATTCTACGGGACGAGATCGCGAAACAACTAGCGAGAAGGTTTCCAGATTCTGTCAGCCATCGCTGGGGGGATGACATCCTCCTCAACATGAGCGAGGGGATGTCTTTGCTGGACCATTTTAAGGATGAACCCGCCCTGCAGGAGTACCTTGGTGACGACTTATTTCTCGAAGACGAGTCAACGCTAGATGATCTACTCGATTTTCTTGTTGATTTGTATGGGATCGCAGTCAATCATGGGAGTTCGTGTGTCCCAGTAACGTCGGAGAGAGAGCCAAACGAGAATGGCTCCGACTCGGGTTATGAGACAATGACTGTTCAAGAGTACATTCAGCATGATTTAGACAACAATGTTGAATACCTATTCGAAGATCCCTCCAATACGACATGGCCTTCTTCCATGATAAATGATAATGATGGTTCAGTGGACGGAGCAGATGGGACGAACGATCTCCAAGGAGATCTCATCAACGAGACTTCGGATCCCTTCTGGGAACCCCAAGGCCTGCTTGACCGAAACAACGATGAGGGTTACAAAGAGAGACACACCGAAGACTCCAGTAGATACCTCGAGGCAAATGCGGAAGATGACACTCCGATCAAGGACTCAGACAATTATGATGCCGATTGGGAGTCCGATACTGAGGAGATTTCTGTTGGCAAGTCATCTTCGAAAAACGTCCGGGGCTATTCCAGCTTGTACAAAGCCCATCTTCGACCAGTTCGCTCATGTAAGTCCTCTCCTAGAGCAACGCGCCCTGGACTGTTTGAGGTGCGGGCGGCCCCCTCGTGGAAGTCTTGTGCGCGAGTCTATCGCGGCATATCGACGAGGAGCAAGGAAAGAACCCACGAGCGGGATTCCCAGCAAAACAATGTGCAGAAAGGGCCAAATGAACGTTCGAGGCCTGTTTCACGCATTTCCAACGCTAGAATGGGATTTGACGAGCCTCCAAAATCTAGCATCTTGGCGCAATTAGGCCTTGGCGATCCGTATTGTGGAGGTCACACCGGCATGCTATTTGCGAGGGTACTGGAAACGAAGAAAACTCCAGGAGTTCCTACACCGCCACCCCAGGAGGTACCACGGAAGGATTGGCGTCGACGAGTGACGATCGGTGGGCTCTGTATTGGAGCAGCTGTCGCTATCGGCTGGGGCTTTGGCAGCTTTCTGCGTCATAGAAGTAAGCTCCTGCCGAAGGCATAGACGACCACATGATCGACCTAGATAGCGGTGAAAAGGAGGACCATACGAGAGCGCACACGCCCCTGTTTTTCTTTTGCATCATACAAAAATCCTCATTCTGTACTATGAACCGCAAGCATCATCATGCGGGGCATTATCTAATTAACGTGCGATATCATTATGCTGTTACTTCCTGAGTGACCTTATGTGATATAGGCATATAAGAGATTGGCGTCCATGTACCCTTCAGACTTTATCCTTTTTCAATCCCTTGCCATACGAAGCCCAAGCCATCTCGTTACTTTTCGGATCAGTGCCAAGAGGCCAACTGGCTTTTAAACCTTTCACAAAGTTCAAATCATCTAGGTAGCTCGTCGGTAAAGAATAAAGTACGGGCGTGCGAAGTCTGGAAAAAAAGGTCATGTCTTGTTCATTAACGTGAAGCATGCAGATTTGGCATTTAATTGTACCCCTCGGGCATAAGAATTGAAGTAATGAATGAATGGAGACTCTTCTTCTCCAACTCATCTTCGTTGCTGTACTTGAACTCTATTTCTGAGTATAGAGGTGACTTCCTACATCCCTGAAAGTGTCTCTACGCTTCGGCGATCATGGTTGCTCGGTCCAATTTATTCAACTTCTCTTCCAACACTTCGATGCTATTCCTAGACCTCTGCCAGCTTGTACTCAAATATCGTACCCCTTCAAGAAACAACTCTTTATCACTGGAGTCTGCTCCGTTACTCCTTTGCATTTCCACCCCAAGCTCGGAGAGCTTCTCATCAAAACGATTGCGGAGCAGACGGTTGTCCCATCGATCGCGCTTGGCGACAGGCACGTAATCGGCTTCTGGGTCATTTTCATCGATATCGTAAGTCGCAGGTGTTGGTGGCTCTTTTTCGTCCAACGGCTCGACGTCTTGAATTAGCTTCGGGTGTCCGTCAGCGTACCAGGCTGGCAAAACACATATCATTTCCCAGTCTATAATGCCAGTAACTTCGAAAGTTTCGGGATCGACAAGAATGTTTGAATCATTCAAGTCCTGGTGGTGAACGATATAGAGCGACTCCTCGGGTGGAAACACGTTGGGGAAGAAATCGATATATCTTTTGCACGTGTCTTCCATATCGGAGACTTCATCTAGGAAGTCCTCATCAAAGCCAACTTCATTCATCAAATCCTCATTCTGGATGACCTGATGTCCAGTCAAGTCCGGTACTGAGTTGATTAGCCTTCTGGCCGATAAAATGAAATCTGTCTCCATTATTATCTGTGCTTTGATCCAATCATGTTCTGAGCCGTATGGGCCACGGTTTGAAGGAACAAATAGACGACGCCTTTCGAAGAAAGATGGCTCTACCAGGGGACCAACTTCAATATCCCTCGCAAAGAAATTGATTGTACGAAAACAATACTTAGGCATGTCACTCTCATGCCCGCGGGACTGCTCCTTAGGTGTCGTACTCCGTTGGAGTGGAGGAGAATTTCCGAAGTATAGCGAACCAATCTTAGAGTACTTTCGAGTCCACAGTTGATGATGATACAAAGCAAGGTTATCGGCCAATCTGAGCTTCTTATCCCAAGGCATTCTCCGCCACACGCTTTCAAGGTCAACGCCTTCCAATTTTTCTACCAGTGACCACTCGTAACCCAGCTCATTTCCAGCGGAAGAGTCCCAAGCCATGGGCTTTGGAGCAGGGATATCTGTCGATCGCCGGAGAACCTCGAGAGTTGCTATCTCACTCTCCAACTTGAGCTTGGGATCGACGGGCAAGGCGACACGAAAAAGAAACTTCTTGGACCATAATGAATGCGCGATTTCGTAAACTTTGTGATTCGCACCAGCTGCAAAGAGTCGAACTTCGATCGCATCCAGGTTCTCTTTCAGAAAGTAGTCTGGGAATAATACTGAGCGGGCTGTTTTTTTGATAAGGAATATATCGGGCTCGCTCGGCCAGATACGTTTCTTGATCCACCCTGCGGTCCATTTGAGCCGCTCTTTTGGAAGGAAGCATGATTCAATAAGAATCTTACTGTCGTCCATTGTAGTTGCAGGAGAAGATACGATTGAAATTGAGTTTTCGGGTAAGGTGGGCGTCAGTACACGGAAAAAGGTATGATTGATGTCGGCTTGAAGTTCAAAGGTTCGTTCAGATTGCAGTGATCACACTTTGAAAAGGTCTAGCGGGCGTCCCAGAAATACGTGAAGCCAAGTAAGGTGTTCATTTTGAGGTAGACATGTTGGCGCGCGCCTCAAGAGCCAACTACTCGTTTCACAATACTTCAGCGCATCGGCGTGATCAAATGGCACCTGACCGGAATTCCGAAAGCAAAAGAAAACATTTGAATACTGGACGCATATCTCGTGAAACCGACAGGCCAAAATTTCAAGCAGAACTTGAGGAAGCATCGCGAAGCCAGTATTTCGTGAGAGAGCACCATATCGTCGCGCGGAACGGACTACACAACGCCTGTTTGTGAAATATTTCCAACCGCTACAACAAAAGAAAGGAGCATGAAGCATACCATAGACGAAGAGTTCCACATAGTCAATCAGTTTCCAACTCAATATGTAGGGAGTAGATGGTCGTAAGATCTTCGGGTGGCTGGTTGCAGCGGCATGGTGCATGGTGGAGCGGAGGTTTGCATTGCGAGCTGGCGAAATGCCAAGGCCTGTACTCGAAATTTATCGGCAGCCACAAAGCGAGCATGCATTCGCAACAGACACGCCATTGTCGCTATATATCGTTCTTCTACAGCCCTTAGAATGGCCAGAAAGAAGAAAAGCCAGCAAGGCGACGCCGATGCCAGGATCAATGGCAACGGAGAATCTCCAACTGTTCCTCTAGCCCCTTCACCCGCTCCTTCATCGAATAAAGCAAAACCTGCCGGGCCATCAACATCGGCTCTCATAATATGCCGCAACAAGTAGGTAGAAATGGAGGCACGTCCTGTAGATCATTGTGTTCTCATCTTGCGGCTAGGAATTGATCACTGACTGAACCCTTCTTAGGCATTGGCGCTACATCTCCTCATTCCATGGCCCTTGGCTCCAGCTACCTCCAGAGGTGCTGGAATCGCTCGCGCATAGCAACTACTTATCTCCCCGCCCTCATCCTATAGATCCAGCTGTGTTTTACGACCTTGTCAAGATACGCAAGGCCGTTGATGAGGCTACCAACCTAGCTGTGCGCGCCACGAGTGGCCTTACATCTGCTGCCCTCAGCAATTCCCTCAGTGCTGGAAACGGAATGCTTGGGAGTGCTGCCGCTCTGGGGATAGGATATGGGGGAAGCGGAGGGAATGCAAGATTGAGTAGAGAGCGGAAACATCGTATGCGAGAATTAGCCACCCAGAAGTTATCCCACGCATATCATCTGGACGAGATTGCGGCTAGCGTGGCAACAATGCAGTCGGCATCGACGTTGGAGGATGTTGCGCAGTTGGTATTACAACGGGATCCTAGCGATATCGATGCAAAATACGTCCACTTCTTTCACGAAAAGATACCTTCCCGAATGATGGCCCAGTGTACGCCCTTAAACGTTCTAAACGATATTATTGCGGAAAGGCCAAACGACGGATCGCCTCTGCGGACACGTGCTTTAACCAGGATATTTAAGGAAGACTATGTTAATTCGGCTAAAGATCTCTCGGAAGGTCTGGCTGTAGCGCGATATCTAATGGCTCAACACAGAGCCGGCAAAGATCAATTAGTCCTAGCTCGATCTATACAGGAACAGTACGGGAGGGACTGGAGATCCGAAGTTAAGATCCCGGAGGAAGACCAACCGAATTCTCTGGAAACCCAATTGTTGTTTCATCGAGCGGGGGTATATTTTACGATTGCTTGTCAACATGTTCATGCAGCCCTGGATGGGCTGAAGGAAGCCGAAGAAGCCAAACAATACAGGAATGACTCCGCTGGTGAACAAGGAGAAGAGCCCCCTCCTCTCAGCCCTACTGAAAAGGAAGCAAATCGTCGCCGACTCGAGGCACGGAAACTTGTCAAGACCAATGCTAAGCGGGCGTTGCGCGACTACATCGCCTTTCTCTCCCACTTCGACTACACACCCGGGCTATCCTCAGAAATAGCGGAAGAATTTCTTCGTCGTGTGAACGCAGCGACTAATGGTAATGGCTACAATGGTTATTTCAAAGATCCATCGAGGACTTCTGCGAAACAGCGTCTCATAGATTCTGCATCTCATCCACCGCCACAGGTGTCTGACGCCCTAGTACCGCACCGCAAATCCTCGCCCAATAACTCCGAACGCGCGCATTGGCCTAGACTACCCCCGCCGGAAATATATCAGGTGTCCCAATTGTTCTCGTCCGCGCCTCCCGTTTCCCTCCCCCCTTATCCAAATTTCAATGGGCCCATCCCTTATAATTCTTCATCCGCAGCTTCCGCAGCGGCTTCTGCATTTGCAGATTCTCATGAAGCGATTACCTATCACCCCTTAATCACAGATGCCCTACATTCCCTCCTCCTGTGCCACGCTCTCATCCAAACCCCACCCAAAGAACTCCTTCGCCATGCTCACAATGCTGCGCGTCTAGCTCGAGTCTGTGACGGCTATCCAATCTTCCTCGCCGCCCGTAGTCCCGCGCGCGCAGACTGGATCGAAGTCATCCGCCGCGCCAGTAACTGGATAGGCCTGCAGCAAAGTTGGGAAACACTTTGCAGACCCGCACCTCTACCGGGCCACGGCAAATCATCTGCTACCGGCAATGAGCTTGCAATTACTGGCAGTAGCAACGTCCACGGTGCGCCAAAGCCCGAAAGTGAAGCTCAAAAGCGCGAGAGACAGAAACATGAAGCTATACTCGAAGCGTTGGCCGATGAGCGCGTCGTAGACGAAGAGTCTTTCCAACGCGCTGTCAGAGCTCGCGAAAGGAGAATGAGGGATGATGAGGATGCCGAAGCTCGTACTCGCACTAATTCGAACGGCAATGCTTCATCTTCTACTACACCTACTTCCCCTGCACCAGCGCCTAAGCGATGGGCTCAAGATGACGGGAGAGAATACCCCATCTCTACTGAGCGCGCTGAAGCGATTTCGAGATGGGTCAGGGAAGCGCCATTGACCATTGAAGGCGCCGGTGGAGCTAAGAAGGGAAGGAAAAAAGGTGGTGCGAAGGGGAGGAAGACGGCAATGATGACGGAGGAGGAAAGTATGAATGGGTTAGAAGGCAGTGTTGGTACGCTTAGTGTCGAAGATTTGGGCGAGGAGGTTGAGTGATTTGTGCTTCTTGGATACTTTAATGCTTGGGATGGGTAGACGTTGGCTGATGGAGTCCTTCTTCGAATTTTGTAGAAGGAGTAGTATCCGCGACGGTTAGACAGTTGAGTGCTTTTTTGATGCCGACGAGAGCTTGTTCGTGCTACAAGTATTCTCCACTGAGAGAAACATGTTTGAAGGATATGGGTAATAGCGACTCGACGTAATCGCTGAGGCGAAAGTCGAACGCTGCGCACTTATAAGTTACACTTGATTGGAAAGCTAAACGTAGAAGCGTAAAGTGATCCATTTTTCTACTGGATGCAAAACTGGATATCAGCCAAAAGCCATTTTCCAGAAAAGTTCCACCAACAGAACGAACCATTATCCGCTAGCCACACTTTGAGTGATCGCGGTAATACACCGCAAACGTCATCACCATCATAGACCATACCTTTCCAGCACCAACGCCAAACATTGCTAGACACCCTACGCCTATACCAGCAGCCATTACAACTCCTCCAAACCCCCGTCCGTCCCCTCCGGACTCCCCAGCGATAACTCCTCCTCCCTCTCCCTCGCCCTAACTTCCGCCAACTCCTCCTCAGCCTTAAAATCCCACTCCGTCTTCTCGGGACTTTCGGGTTCGCGTCGATTTAGTAGGGTACTCACATCCCTATCCGAACCAGCCAACCAATACGCCTTGTGAAACCTCGCCTGCAGCGGCTTATCATCGAACCTCCAGACCTGCTCTATCGTGATCAACCCCTCTAGTTCCCAGGTCTCGAGATCGGAGGAGAGTGAGGGTGAGATGGCCGTCCACTGGATCTCTTCGTAGCCGTTTGTGCCCTTTATGAACCAGCCTAGGCTCGTACTTCCTTCTTCCTTGGCTTCGGGCACGCCGACGAAGTGGAGGGGGGAACCGTTCTGGATGAAGCCGAAGGACTGGTGGTGGGTTTTTGAGAAGGGGGTCGAGCTCGAGTCGAGCTTCTGCATCACCATTGCTCGGGCTGAAGTGTAGGCGGAGGTGAGGATCTTGTAGAGGGTTATGGGGTGTTTGTATTCTTCGTATGTTGTAGCGAAGGCGAGGGGTGGCGAGGGTTGGTGGAGGTGTGGTGGGAGAGGGGATGGTGGCATTAGGTCTCGAGAGGTGGGTTGAGGCTGGATTGGTGGCCGAGGGTGAGGCTCATAGATACCTTGAGGTGCAGGCTGAGACTGGTGGAGGACTTGAGGCGCGGGACTGGGTGCGTATTGCGCTTGCGCTTGGGGTTGAGGCCATCCGCGAGGGTGATCGCGCATCCAATCGGAGGGCATTTGCCTGTTTGGAATCATAGAGCCATATAGTGGTCTACCCTGGAATGGAGCATTTGGGGATTGGTATTGAGGTCCACCGATGCCTATGCCATTCCGCATATCGCTATACACATTGCCATAGACGTAGCCCGAACCCTTGCCATAAAATGGTCCAGCTGGTTGATGTCCGCCTGGCTGGCCGCTGAATCGAGAGATATTTTGCCCTCCGTAAATGTCAGAGCCCACAGGCGCAATCTCTTCAACGATCATGAAACTGTTGGGCGGGCCTCCATGGTTTATGTATACCGTCATACGCTCATTCATACGTGGGAGTGGCTCGTATATCGGTCGGTATATCCTGTATCGACCATCCTGACTGATTTCTGGGATTATTCGCTGTGTGTTTGGATAAGCTGGTACTGGGCGCTGTGGGACCGGACCTGGAGTTTGCTGAATCGTAGCATTCGAGATTGGGAGACGTGACTGCTCTGCGTTTTGAAGTGTAGATGCTTGGGATCCCGTAATTGGCGGCCGAGTTGGCTGGATCGTTGTATGAGTGCGTGGCAAATACAGCCCCTGGGAGAGTCCAGTTATTGGTTGCTGGCTGCCTTGACTTGGTATGAAACGCTGCGTAGATGGAGTCCCTGCCTGTGAAATCGATCCGCCTCTCTGCGCCGCGGAGGCTGCAAAAGATGTCGGTGCAATGTGTACGCCTCCAGCCTGCGACAGACCAGGCGGTTTGGTTCGAAATGTGGCTACACTAGGCTGAGGAAGAGAAGGAGGAATAGTCGGTGGATCTAGCCTATTTGATGGCTGAGTAGCTTGGTTGGGAGTATTTCGACGCTTCTTAGGCCTCGGAGCAGATGATGTGTCTGTTTGTCTACGTTGCGGGATCGGCGGAGTGTATCGGACAGCTTGTGCGTAATGACTCTTCGCATTGAGTACGAAGTTTTGATCATTGAGGGCTGGTTGGTTAGCAGCAACCGGTACCTGATGATGCCTATTGTACTGGAGATCATATGAAACGATTTGAGGGGGATAACCGGTGAGAGTAGTCTGTAGATATGGATGAGCATCTGGTCGCGAGGAGTCAGATGGGTTGTTGTGAGCTTGTGCTAATTGGACGCCAATGTTTCTCTGATATTGGCCGCAGGACTGTTCGGAGCTTTGAGCAGGGTTAAGAGGCTGCTGGGAGGATTCCGCTTCTGATCTGTCGGTGAGTGAAGGATTGTGCTGAGACTGAACAGCGGCACTGGCGGTCTGTTGATTGTTCTCCAATGGATCGTCAACTGCAGGTGACGGTGAACGGATATGCTTTCGAGAGCCTTGACTTTCAAAGCCATGTGCGTCATTGAGGTTGCCTTGGGCCTCCGTGGTGTGTTCCATATTGAAGAGTGAACGCTTGACTGATTGTTACGTGGTGTAGAATGGCATGTCCCGCCAGGGGGTTGTATTTATACCGTAAAATGCGCGCAGTGATTCATTGTTTTGCCAAGAAGGGAATAGTAAGATCGTATCACGTGTGAATGACAGGTGCGGTTGTGACCGGTGGCGGTTTAAGAGCCTTGATTCACTCACAGGAGGCGAAAGAAATCGTAGTGTTTTCAAGACCAAGCCCGGCTCTTCACTGTTATATCCCCGGTTCACGCAGAAAGACTTGAAGCCAATTCGCATCATGAGGCGAGCTCTGAAGATACCGTATTACACCTGACCTGTCATGTTCGAAGTTGGAAAAGGGTAGGGTTTGAAAGACGCGAGTATTTGTACTAATCACTATGGTGATTTTCCCTTCCAATACAGCTCATACGCGCGAACGCCAGATATCGGAATGCAACGAACCCATAGAGCAGTGTTAGTATGCATATACTAATACCAGTGGGTGCACACCCCTCAGCTCCACAATTCGGTGCCTTCACGAGTTCAATCTTAAACATCACTTAGACGACTCTCTTGACCTATGGAAGAATTAGCAAGTGCTTTCAATCCTGACGTCAGGTGCGTGTAGTAATTACCTCAAAGAACCTCTTGAGCCACCAAACTTGAAAGACACCTTCTGCCAACAGAACCAACAATTGGAATATACTCCACCACTTTACCCGCGCGTTGGTGCTCTCGGCAGTGTTCCTGTGAGTCCGCTCTCGAACCACGATGTAGCCTTGCTCATCCTTGACTTGCGCGATAAGCTCCGATAGTTGTCGAACTAGCATTTCAATCAGTCCGATTCCTTAGATACACCCCACACTATTTGTACCTTCTTTCTCCAAAGGATCCTGCGGCGCCTCTGATTCTGGCACGTAGACAATTCCGTGAACGTTGAATGACACCTCTTTTGTGTTTGCTGACCAGTGCTCGTTACTGAAACAGTATGAATATCTTCCGTCCATGCTGGCCACGAAGGAATGATCTCCGGAGGAAACAGCGCGCTCGTGTATTTGGTAAGAGTTTGATGGTGTTTGGATCTAGCAGCGGACAATTAGCAGATTGATATCATTCACGTAGAGGCTAGAGCGCATACCCAGAAGTCTACTTCCAAGTTACCACTGCCACCAAATTCTCGGTCGCCGACTTGGAATGTCACAGTCATTTTGTCGTCCTTGTGGAGCGATTCGTGGAAGCATTCCCTCGAATGCGCCTTCATTTGAATGTTGTGGGCAAGAGACAGTGTGAGCAAGCTGCTCACAACTGCGAAAAGACGAATTGAAGAGAAAAACATCTTCACGGCTGTTTTCCGTTGGTTTGATCACAGTATTCAGATTCGTAAGTAAATTCTTGGTGTTTTCAGGGAGTTCGAGATGCCAGCTTTCGACCGGAGAAACAGTCGGCCCGGATTTTAGTTTCCTAACGCGTCCAGCAAGCCCACGCAGCGTAACATTCACTCTCTTCTTTACTTCCACGGCATGCTGAGGCAATGACCTCTTGACAGTCCCATCTTGCACGAATAAGTACCAATGTTCAAGCAACTCCGCTGCTATGAACCCAGTGGCTCTGCCACCGTCCTGCCCAATCCAAAGACCCCGTCCTACTGTTTTCTTGATTCATCTCTCATAGGTAGTTTATTCTACATATGGAATGCGGAAGCCAACCTTAAATGCTGGTGATTGTCATTGTGTTCACTAAAGAGAACAAAACACTTTTTTGCTGATAAACACAGGCATGCTAAGGTAAATGGTCTCGCTAGTGGATGCTATTCACTGATTTTCTGTCTTCTCTCTGTTGTTGAAGAATATGACGTGATCCCCATATCATTCACCGCGGGATCATGCCACTCGTTCCAATTTACCTGACTATAGAGAGTGAAGGATGCAATCTGCTTAGGTGATCTTGCCCGGCCGACTCCCATTAGTTATTCCACGTAACCACCTCACTTGGGAACCGATTCTTTCGTCGCCATCTAGGTTGCCTGCCCCTCTCGACTACTCGCTATCATCTGCACTGACACTCATTATCCCAAACAGCTTCACGATCAACATGGCCAACTCCGAACCAAAGCGCAAAGTCACGAGGGGCTCCACTCTGATGTATGCTCTCGGATACTCGGGCTCCATCTACGCCAAATCCAAGGGCATGGGCTCGGCTTCTTCTGTGAGTACTCGATTTCCTCATCCTCAACATCATGCGCGCAAAGTAAGGCGGACCGACGACGAGGTGCATCTTTCATACCACTGAGATTTCCATCCTAATCTGCATGAACTGGATACCTGTGGCCGCAGCCTACCATCTCAAACTTCAAATGTTTGCCGTCAAATGTCCGCGAGAGGTAACAAACAACCACACGCCAATTTGCAGTCCACCAACATTTTCACTAACAGAGGCTAATCACCAATAACCACAGTCCAAGAAGACGGACAAGCAGGCGCGCGAATCTGAAAAGAATCGACGTGTCAGCGACTGGCTTGCCGATACAACCGGTCTTTCCACGCCTCCCGATGGTCCCAATACTCTCACCATTCGCTCGCTGAACCAGTACAATTTCATTTCAAATAAAGCTAACCCATCTGATCTTCAGAAGAAGTTGAAAAACACTAGCAACAGAGGTACCCCAATCCCACTTGCTCCAGCACCTGCTGCAGTTGAACCGACGACTACCCCCGCTGGACCTACGCCAGCCCCAGAACACGCCCCGGCTGCCGAGGTCACTCAAGCTGCCGTAGTCACCGAAACCGCCCCGGCTGTAGCTACCACTGAGCCAGCGACTGAGGCTGACCCCAGTGCTTTCACCACGGAGCAAGATGCCGAGCTCTTGAAGCTCAAAGGTGAGAACAAGAGTTGGAAGGAAATTGGTGTCGCCATAGGCAAAGCTCCATGGCTCTGCAAGAATCGCTTCAAAGAAATCAAGCCTGCCGACGAAGGACAATACCAAGATGGCAATGGAAAGAAAGAACGCGGTGGCAAGGGAGACAAGAGGCAGCAGAAAGAAGAGGCGCAGACCGAGACTGTTCCTGGCGCTTGGGTTAACGCAGATGAGGGGGGACTGTTTGGATGGGGTGGCGATACCGGTACCGCTGCTGGTGGTGAAACGCATGACACTAATGTCAACACAAACGGAGCGACTGCCGATAACGAAGCTCAAGCTGGTCCCAGTGTGATTCATTTGTCTGAGGATGATAACTTCAATGGGGAGGAGGTAAGGTCTCTACAGCCCGGTGCCTCAATACAACTACTAACTTCCTCTAGCTCACCATGTTGAGTGATCTTTTTCGGAAAGACTATGCCAACGTTTGGTTCCGCGTTGCTTCGGCCTTCTTCGACAAAACCGGCCGTCGTATTGGTGAGGACCTAATCAAGGCTACGATGACCGGAAAGCTCTATGGTGCTGCCAAGTAAGATTGATCCCTGGTCTCACCGAGTTCCCTGGCTCTGCCGTACCTGTTCTGAAAGCCTTGATGGATACGATTACTGACGATATTAAAAGAGAGGAAGAGGCCGATGGAAGTGATTGGGCTCGGGATATCGATAAATGGCTCGAGGAGACTGATGATTTTGCACCGGGACCGACTTTGTGGGAAGATGCTTAGGTATGGACTTCGGGTTGGTTGGGTCATCAATACCTAGGCGTTGGATACACAACGGTATAGGTTTGCATCCAGTATCGGAAAACCATGTGTCTCATTCTATGTCATAAGTCTAGTCATTCTAGTCTTCTAAATCCAGCACCAAGGAAAACTTGAGTCCAAAGGACTGTCATTCCGCAAACCCACTCACCTTAAGATGAATCCTACTCCAACATCCCCAACAACCCCTCCCAAGCCCTCACCTCCACAACTCCACTCGTGCTCTTCTCACCAAGTTTCTCCTCGTCATAGTTACCGGCAACCCACTTCTTAACCTTCAGTCCACCCAACCCTTCCCACTGCACCTTCTCCCCCGAAAAATTCAACGCCACAACCCAATTCTCCGCCCCATTAAACCTCCGATAAGCAAAGATCTTCTCATTAGGTTCGTCCAGCATTTCGAAATCCCCGTAAACAAAGACATCCTTATGCTTCTTGCGGTTTTCCAAACCGCGTTTCCAGAAGGCCCGGACGGACGGCGGAGAGGAAGATGGTGAGGAAGCTGAGAGCTGAGCTTCGGCATTGACGGTCTTGTAGTCGTCATTTACGCGCATCCAGGGGGTGGATGTTGGAGCTGTGAAGCCGGCGTGCGGGGTGGAGTCCCATTGGACGGGGGTGCGAGCGTTGTCGCGGGCTTTGCGTTGGAGGATTTTACGGGCTAGGGAGAGTTTTTCGGGGTCGTTGGGGTACATTTGGTTGTATCTGCAGTGGATCAAATAGCGTTAGTATGACAAGATTAGGATGGTGAGTATAATGGATGGCACTGACTTCTTCCAGAAATTGATGGACTCGATATCCTTGTATTCTTCTGGTTCCCAACTCTCGGGTACATTTCGCATGCCTAGCTCTTCGCCTTGGTAGACGTACAAAGTCCCGGCGAGGGTGGTTTGCATTAGGCAGAGGAGTTTCGCGCCATACTCTCTCCACTCATCGCTGTCATCTGTATACCGAGTTACGCTCCTAGGCTGATCATGATTCTCACAGAAAATCGAATTCCATCCATCGCGCTTGAGCATCAATCTCTGCAGTCTATTGACAATCTTCTTCAAATCACGCGCATTCCACGGATGAAGCGTGAACTTGAAGTCTCCCGGGACGTTATCGATATCCACGAGATCGAAGGCGAAAATCATGTTGAGTTCGCCTGACTCGGCGCCAACGACGCGGATGATTTCGTCATCATTGCGGACGAAGGGCATCTCGCCGACGGTGATGGTGTCATATTTATCTAGGACCTCCGTTCGAATATCTTTCAACCATTCATGTAGTCGGGGACCATTGGCGTAGTATTTGTCCCCGGGCTGATACTTATGACTCTGGACCGCGATTGCCGCATCCGGGAAACTCTGCACTTTGGAGATGAGATTGATAACGTCCATCCTGAATCCGCTAGCTCCTCTATCTAGCCAGAAGCGTAGCACGTCGTGCACAGCTTTTCGCACTTCGGGGATTTCCCAGTTTAGGTCGGGCTGTTCGGGGGTGAAGAGTGAGAGATAGTATTCCTGGGTCTTCTCATCCCACGTCCAGGCCGAATTGGCTTCACCTAGGATTTGAGCCCAGTTGTTGGGAGCCTGGCGGGTACCATCCTTGTCGTACTTGGGCTTCTTCCAAATGTACCAGTCGCGCTTTGGGGATGTAATCGAAGAACGAGATTCGAGAAACCAAGCATGCTGGTCAGAAGTGTGATTGACCACAAGATCCATCACTAGCTTCATTCCCCTTCTCTTGATTTCTTTGATCAAATTGTCCACATCCGCAAGAGTACCATACATTGGGTCAATGTCTTCGTAGTCGGCGATATCGTAGCCCATATCCGCCTGGGGGCTCTTGTAGATAGGTGAAACCCATATCACATCGACTCCCAAATCCTTGAGATAATCAAGCTTTTTTGTGACTCCAGGAACATCACCCCAGCCGTCGCCATTAGTGTCCAGGAATGAAGCTGGGTAAATCTGATATACTACTGCTTCTTTCCACCATCGATGTTTCTCCACGCCTGTTCGGCCGGCGGGTGCTTGCTGCTTGGCGGCAGTTGACATTTTCGCGATGGATACTCCACAGGCCATGAGAAGTTTAGATGGTTGTCTTTGAGGACTGTTTGTTTATCGAGAGTGGGGCACGTCACTTTTGTGGAGAAGGCTGCGAAGTCGGCGAGGAACTTAGAAGAAACTTCCGAATCGCGAGGAAGGGCCGCACCGTGATCCCAACGACAGAGACTCGGTGGAGGACTGGTAACCTTCTCTCAGCGTCGATTTATGTTGTCCATGATGTATGAGAGCGTTGCACACGTCGTTAGGCAGCTGTTCTGCTTGACGGAGATGGGTCCTCCACGCTAGACGACCTGGCGCCCGGCAACCTGCAGCAGACGTCACACTACCTCCAGAAACCAAGCCAACACGAGTAACGGTGCTGGAACCTCACCTTTTCATTTGCTTCACCCTCTGCGCAGATTGCTCGAGAACTAGACGTCGTTCTTGCTTGCATGGTGATTGACAGCGCAAACGTCCCGACATCGAGAACGGAGGCGACGATTCGTCGGCCATGGAAGTACAACGATCGGACCTTCCTGGACGCCCTAAGAAGAAGAGCTCTAGACTCTGGCGTGTTTTACTCTTCTTTGGAGGCGGAATCTATGCTCCTGATGATTCGACTTTTGAACCCATCGAGATTCTGCTCAATGCAGAGGACCGAGAAGAGAGAGATAGACTTACGGAACAATGGAAAGATAACAGGTTGCACGAGTTGAGCTTTGTTGGTGTTGTTGTATGTCTTGCTTCGTATCAATGCATTTTCTTTTCATATCCTTCATCCTCTGCATTGGACTCTCACGTGATCTTGTTGCTCTGCTCTTCTTTCTTGGAAAAAGATTGGTAAAGCTCAACCACACGTAAGCGGTCTACTGATACGTAGTCTAGGCTGCACTCCTTTGCGGGGTTCTGACTTCTACCGGCTCTTGGCCTGATGTTCTTCCTAATGGGATGAAGTCTCCATGGCCGGTACGATGTAGCTGGTACTGCGGGATCATCCTCGCTCTGTTCAGTATCCTCACCGCCGCTGACCAGACCGTTCGTCTCCATCGACTATCCTCTCACAGGGATGGGCTTCTGATTATCCGGAACCTACTATCTAAGCAGATGATCAAAACGAAGAGGACCAAGAGTACGGGCAGAATCCAGCCAAGCAAAGTCCAAATCTACACCTGGCAACTCCCTGTTATCTTCTTAACGACTTCTACGATCTGTATGATCGTGGGTATGTTTTTGCATGTGTGGAGCGCGACGCGCCGCATCGACCAATATGAGAACTGGTGGAATCCGAATTCAAAGGTCCGATGATCACTGTTTCTAGAACATCTGCTCACAGATGTCCTCATTTGGAAATTGCTTATCGAGTCTACAGGTTGCAGTGACCTATACAATCGTAGCGTTCTTCTCCATCATGGCCTTCTTTGCCGGACAGGTATCGCTTTACGCACCCGACAACCAGCTAGACTAGCACCTTAGTGCGGCATGCGAAGTGAGGTCAACTTCGAATTATCGCATTGAGTTACGTGTATCTACAGCTATGGCATGCGGCTGGAATATTCATACTAAATAGTCCAACCCGTCACGTGGTGCGGTGATCAAACTCTCCCAAGGATAAATTACAAACGACTTCCCCAAAGTCTTTCCAACAACCCTTCACGCCCCACCAATCGTTATACTACGCGTTAAAGTCTTTTGCTCAACTCACCCCACTCAGATTGGTCTTCAAACACATAGTCGAAATCCGCATACCTTCTTTAAGGCAGCTCAACTGACACCATCAACAATACCACCGTTTTACCCTACATACCCACTATACTCTTTTTTGCATCGAGCCTAAAGCAACACTTTCAAGACTTCGTAAAGGCTGGGAAGAGAAAAACCGACGATGAGCAAGCCGGTCCAAGGAAAAGGTTCTGCCTAGACCCTTCAGCATTGCCATGGGAGCCATTCCCGTCGCTTTTGCGACCCGCGATGCCGTACTCAGCTCCCTTATTACCCGAATTAGTCCAGAAGAGTCTTACACAGTACCCAAGCGTCAAAAGACTGGCAAGTGGGCTGACGTCCAAAGAGCTCATTTCTCATGCGAGAACTTCTAGGATAGCATTTGGTTCAATCCGCGACAGACCACAAGGCTGGCATAACCTCGTTTCTCGAACGTGTTGCGACGGAAGCGGTATTCGCTATCGGAAGAGGTGTCACGATGCGACCCCAATGAGTATCGAGCCTAAATGTGGTGGGACCGACGAGAGCATTGAGTCAAAACAATGTGGATCTTGTGGCGTGGAAGTGTGCAACGAGTGTCGAATGCACTGTCTCTACCAAAGTGCGTACAGAGCACCAGGAGATCATAGACCAAGATGGGGTGGCTACCTTTTCCTAAACAATCGTCCACTATAAGTCCTACCTCCAACGGATCCTAATCAGCAGTGGATTACAACTTCTCCGTCAGATGTTCAAAAAGGACTGTTCAAGCCGCACCATGACGATGGTTATCTTCCCGATGTTCTTCCCGGCTCAATGACCGTTTTGACGAAACATTTTATCCAGGATATCACCAGCCACAACTTAGGCTACGAGAATCTCCCGAGAGACGATAACGCAGAGTGGCCTAACAATTTCAACGAAATCGCCGAGCTCTGCCACAACCGCAAGCGCTTTGTATGCCACCCGTGCTTCAATAACAATGGTCCAGGTATCTCGCACATGGAAGAAAACAAACGCGAGAAAATATACCGGAAAACCTGCACCTGCTCGTCGAAAGCCCACTTCCTCGATCGATGGACGTGCATTCCCTGCTATGTGCGCCAGGTAAGAAAAAACCAAACATACATACAACACGATTACCAAAGGTGGAACTATAAATGGGGTAGCGGCGCAACCACCCGCTTCGAAGATGTGGCCAAGTATGAATGCGGTGCTGCTTTGGACGGGGAGGAAGGGTTCAACGTCGTTTGCTCTTGGTGCGATGGCGAGATTCTCAGTCCTACTACCGGGGGAAATAGATTGATCCATCATCTGTAATGTAAGTGAGCGTAAAAAGGCATTCTATGATTTGAGCAAGGCATGCACACTGACTTGCATACTGATAGAACAATTGTTCCGGACCGCTCGGACTTGACGCAGGACTTAAGTTTTTCCTCCACCTTGAGACCTTCCTAACCAGGAGCAGGATGTTAGGAAGCATTTTTCTCACTTGTATATATATACCGTCGGATGGTAGTCTTTATTGTGGTATGCTGCATGTTCAACCGTCGGCAACAATCCGGCTGGATCGCAAGTATTTTCAGATCTTTCGAATTCAAATAATCAACCAAATAGGAAATCACCAATGACAATTCCGCCAAGGACTCTAATCTGGACTCTAATTTTCAATCTCGAAGAAGCGACGTTATCACAAGGTTCTGCCAATACGAGAAAATATAAAACCCTCATATATTACCCCAGCTATTTATAGCAGCAACGCAATCAAACAATCCCCAGATCGCTCCACATCACCAATCTTTCCCGGGAATGAACTTCTTGGTAACCGGCGATCCCCAGATTGAATTTTGGTTATTTCTAACGTTCGTATAGTGACGTCGTTTAATCTAATTCACTTAATTCGGTTGTTCTGGATGCTTTTGCCGAACGAAATACTCATATAATTGATTGCGAAACATGGATATCTTGATCAAGGACGCAACGGTTGACCTCAACCCAGGTAAAAAGACAGAAGAAATGGTAGATAAAAAGATGGGGGGAACCGCGTGCTATTGCATACCTTCAACTCTATCCTAACACCACTACGGCCATCTGTTCCAACATTTTCAAAGCCTATCAACCAAGTCGAAAACTTCTCAAACTCTCAACGCTGCAACCAAAATGCGCGCATCCATTCTCCTCGCCTCCCTTCTCCCTCTCGTCTACGCTTCGGCCGTCCCGCCCAAGGAGCCACCCGTCTACCCAGCTCCTTGCGGTCGCTCCGTCCCTCATGGCTCTTGCATGAGCAAGACCGATTGTGGAAGTGCGGGTGGATTCTACGTTGGGCGCGACTGCGCGTTTTATAATGTTGCTGATATTGGATGTTGCTATGATATCCCGGATAAGTCGTCTTAGAGGTAGGCTTTCAGAGTTTGGATGCTGGGGAGATTGGAAGTTGGTACAGGAGAGGTGCTGACGAAAATTTAGGCGATTGGAAAGGCGGCTTTGCAAGCTTGATTCCAACATCTCGAATGCAGGAAAAGGGAAGGGGCGATTTATATGGATATGGATCGGGTTCGATAAAGGTTCATGTGGCGAGCGGAATATGAGTGAGCATCGACGCAACGCGTTGCGGGCTCAACTACCTTCGTTTAGTTAAATATTATTCTTCTGAATATATATTTTGAACACTAACCAGCAGCTGCTTCCCGCTCTTCAGTTAGGATTTGAGCTATATCTTACCTTTTAACGCGATTAAAAGACCAAGTGGTCCACTGGTTAAACCTATTATTGGCAGTAACACACTCCAAGAAAGAACGTTTTCCCTTACTCCTCAAAGCGCCCACCGAATCAACCCGAGCCACCAAGACATCTCTCAAAGAAACTTGTGGTTGCCACAACCACCCACATTTATGCTCCTCCTCACCATGACCGAGCTTGAAGAAATCCCCCTTGCATCCAGTATTCCACTTACTGACATCCTCACCGCACTTAGGCTTCCCCTCGGGCATCTGGGGCGTAGGCTTCTGGTGTGTAGGCTTCTGAGCTGTAGGCTCGTTGAGGTGAAGGGAAGTAGCAGTCTTGATGGGTTCGCTAACACCAACGAATGTAGCGTTCTTCTCGGGCTCACTGATCGCAATGTAGAATCCGATTGGCAGGGGTGGAGTTGCTGCGTGTACTCGAGGAAGGTGTCGCTTGAGCAGAGCTATCCGATGAGATCAGCAAACATTTCTTCGCGTTGTTATAGGGCATGTAGTTTTTCTCCCACCCTCCCACCAACTTCCAAGTACTCTTGCGTGGCGTTCACTAAGCAGCTTCCTGGATACGGCTGGTCCAAGACGTAGCGATGTCCCTAGCGATAATCATTAGTTCAAATATATATCCGCGACGGAGAGATTGGTGGATTTAGGGGACATACAGGAACGATGGTCTGGTTTGCTGGGTCGTAGGTCGGATCACCTTTCGGAGGCTGCGTGTTCCAGGTGGTCTCCTCGGTAGCTCCGTAGCCAACATATCCGGAGAAAGAAAACGTGCCGCCGCCGCGGAACTTGTAAGAAGATGTATCGACATGCTTGGTTCGTGGGAAGAGGAACTCGAGCGTGCAGACTTTGCCTGCTGCTGAGCCAGCTATGAAGAGTTAGGATTTCGTCGAGCTGGTAGAAATTCAGAAAAAGGTTTGCCAGGGCCACTTACGAATGAAGAGGTTGAAGATCGTGCTATAAAAGGAAAAGATTTAGCAAATCAATAAATAAACAGCAGGTATTGATTTTACCAGCGATCGTTGGGAGCCACAGTTCCATTCTTGCTGTTTCCGTATGCTGTATTGGGATCTTCGTTTCCGTCAGCTACATTTCATTGTGTTGTGCTAGATACGGGACTTTACTCTTCGCAATGATTGGAATGATCCGAATGGGTTCAATAATTTTCCCTTGGCTGTTGTCAAAGGTCAATAAAGAGAGATTTGGTGGAGCACGGGCGGAACCTACCCCCAGAACTTTTTCTGGCATGTCGGGGTTGACCCGCAACCATCAAGCGTTCGTTTTCCAAGACACCTACATCCTCCAAGCGGAGGGGAATGAGTTGAGTCGCTGCGACAGCGGCGAAAATGCCGACGATGGCTGCAGTTGAAGCCTTCATGGTTGCTGTGCGAAGTAAACGTAGAGAGTTTTTTTCAATTTTGAGAAATACTCTCGTCAGGGGCCTGAAGGTTGGAAGTCTCCCTTTGTGTTGAAGGCTGTTCGGTCATCATGATCATTCCATACATCTTTTTAGAGAATTGGCGTTGAGCGTAGGGTAAAACGGCCATCATCAAGTGCCATTTGAAGAGTAACTTGATGGCACTGGCTATTCATTAAGTGATATTGTCTGGTACCGAGAAACAGTTTCGTTAATTAGCGTCAAGGTTGATCTAATCTTGACGTTATGTGAAAAAGACGTACGAAACATATGAAAATCGCGTCACTAAGAAAGGACGCCACAGACACAGTAGAAATATTCTGCCTGATATTGCATTGGAATAAGATATGAAAGCATATACTGATGCATACTTTTCGCCTTCAGGGAGTAGAAGTGTTTACAGTTCATTCAGTTACCCTGTAAGTTTTGTAGCCGAGCATTGGAAACGCTTCGCCCCAGCACGAGATTGTAACAGAAGTCTCACTGACCAGATCAAGCTTGTTTTCAGGTGCACGAACATGAGACCAAATCGAAGTAGGAGATTCTGAATATGAGGTGCCATAAATTCCGAGATGCCTGTACTCGTCTCCATTATCCCTGGCATCCATCCACTCCTAGAAATCTTGGCTTCAAGTACGGATGAAGCCATCGAGTAAGTATCCAAATTCCTGTTGGATCCTATCCGGGGTTCCTGGCACGAAAGGACAGTTTAATCCGTGAGAGAGAAAGTTGTTCACCTCATTGGTGATGACCATACGACGAGAAGTAAAAGCAGTCGAGGCTTTTAAGGCTGGTCTCCGAACCGTCCAATTTCTGAAATAAACAAGTTTCGTTCGAAAGTGATGCAGCAACGAATGATAGTTGCATTCTTCACTACGGTTAGGGTAGTTAGTCGGCCCAGGGTACACCTCGACGACAACCAACTCAATGGTTTCCAAAGTAGTAAGAGAATAGAATAGCTGACATAGTGCTTCTTCAGATATGTATAAGAAGATCAGCCCAGGTGCTTAAGACGAGTTGAAGAAGCCGCCGTGAAAACGAGCGGTGGATCAAGGAAGGGAGCAATATTTTTTAGGTGGTGACTTCGAAGGGTCAATTGCTCTAGGAAGAAGAGTTCGGACAGAATTTACCTTAGCTTGCCATTGTGTAGACATCGGTACCGCTCACTGGCATTGAGGCATTCCCTTATATTTACCGCCAGATCGAGTCGGGTTAAGGGCAAGCATTGAAACAGCTGCATGGTCCGTTCATAGGCAGTAGTTGCAGTCAAAAAGAGCTGGGGACTGATTCCAGCTAGTAGTTTAGATGCATTGTGTGATAGCCCTTCGACGTGATGATAATCTGCGGTGGCTAGAAGCTCGGATCCGACGATTTCATAGCCTCTCCATCCACCATAGCGAATCCTCTGGGAAGGAGCCGCGAAGACTAGCCATTGTAGAGAAGCTCTCGAGTAGTGATTCAGGTATCGAAGTCCTTAATCCAGCCAGGGCCAGGAAGCTAGATTTTGGAGACTTGGAGGCCGTGATGAAGAGCTCGACAATCTGTTTGCATGGGAGAGAAAGAGCCAAGCTATCCACCCCTCACTGGTCACAGTCACCCGTCTCAGCATCGGAAAGGAGGTCAATCCTGGCCTCAAGAGTTCGACGTCTTCCCCGCTCTCAATGATTCCTTGTTGCCCTTCATACAGGTGTCGATATATACTGTGAACAGTCTTCTGTCTGATTGTGCAGATGATACCAAAGCTCCGAGTTAGCTCACGACTGGTTGGCGGGCGTAATTCGAAGAGCACATCATCCCAGATAATCTCATTGACCCCTTTTCGAAACTCCTCATGACTGAGAATGCCAATGAAAGCATCGAGATTGACACGATGCGACGAGATGCAGACCCGGGGTATGCTTAGTTTGGAATTGGCTTTGAATACTTTGCAGGCTAATCGGGCATGCTTGATGCCTTTGTTTCCGAGCCAATCGAAGATACAGCGGACGAGTTCTGGCGGAAGATCGAGAATGGCCATTTCTGTTGTCATGGAAGCCAGTGTTGGTGAGATTGGTTCTCCAAACTTAAGAGGGTTCGGGCCGGTAGAAAGCACAAGCTCGTACCACATCACGTGAATTCATTCACTACGTCATCGTCCAAACAAATGAGACGAGGTATTTAGCCCTCCCATCTTCCAGTTTCTTTATGTGATATCTATACTGAAAAGAGGTATTCTCGCCCTTCATGCGGTCTTCGGACATTCACCTTCTTCCTCCTAGTTCTACCAAATCTTGCCAACCGACACTCTGGCGTGGGAGGCGCAAATCATGGAATGCAAGGAGTTCAATCATGGCATGTGCTTGTACCAGTCCATCGTACATGCTACAGCTGTAAAACGATTCGAGCCAAGATCACTTGAGCTTTTCTATCCCTGTGCATGTTACGACGCTTTTCATCCCTGATGATTGGGCTGCTGATTATCGGAGAGATCACATACACAAAGTAGTAAAAATTAGCTTGAACGCGCTGACCGGTCCGCAGAACTGTATTCTGCAAGCTTTCATTGGCACAACTTCTGTAAGGCCCAATGAGCGTTCAAACGCCCGGACAAGGCTAGCCAATAGAGATAGAAGAACAAGATGGGCAAGGCACATTTCGACCTCGCTTCTTCGTGTTGTATATCAACTAAATCAGTCTCGCTTGCTTTCCCAAAACTATTCCTTCGTTCTATCTACTCTTCCTCTGGGTTTTTCGGCAACAACATACTACATACTTCGTTATCCCACGTGAAGTAGATTCTATTGCGCATCAACATGGCTCCAAACAGATTCAAAAGGGCACAATATCACAGAAAAGGATTGGGAAACTCAAAAGGCCGCGATGGAGTCGTTCTATATGGATCAAGATAGAACATTAAAGGAGCTAATGGGGGCCATGGTCGATAAAGGGTTTCATGCAACGTAAGACTCTCGCCCAAAAGCCAGCAAGCTTTCACTGAGTTTTGGGAGAACGAATCAATACAGGTCTCACTTCATACAATGGGGTTGGTCCAAGAAGGAACGTAGGGAGGATTTGGAAGCCCTCTTAGTTTCCATCGAAAAACGAAAGCAAGCAGGGAAAAGCAGCGACGTCTTCAAGTGGGGTGAACCAGTGTCGGAAAGGGACCAAAAAAAGATCTATCGTCAAACTCCGCCTTGTCTACGAATGGTATCCCAAGGTATGTTAGAGGACAGTGTGGACTCTCACGCGAAAACGTCCTAACCTTCTTCAAGCTTTTGATGAGCAGCTTCCCGATGGCTATGTAATCCGCACCCCCGTATCTACTGGTCAACCAGCATTTGTACCGACTGATCTTCCCTTCTTGGAGTTAGAAGCCCATATCCGTAGGGCATTACAGTGGTCTCGAGCGCCAATTGCCCCATGGCCAACCTGGCCTGTTCGCGGTATCGACCTGAGCGCTACGATGCAGCTGCCTTTCCTCGATAGGCAAACTACCAAGCCCCCCAAAGTTGTTGGCGATAGAGTAGCGAAAGAGAACAACACCAGCCTATGGAGAGGTGACGGAAATAGTGGCACAATCGAATCGCTAGCGTTCGAGCTGTGCCTCTCATCAGTCTGCGGAATCATAGACTTCTCTAATCCAGTAATTTCGATTCTTTTCTCGAAGTCGTGCAATTTGCACTAAATAGTACTACCATTCATATCTCCGCCATTATTAGCGCTGCGCCAGAACACTCGGCTAAGGCCATAGCTCAGAAGCTGTTTCATGCTGCAGTCGAGATGGGAATTGCAAGAATCGTCGAATATCTCTTGCACGACAAACCTGCCAAGATATGTGCGGATGAGCAGGTTTGCCACTGTATTTGAGCTAGCATGTCTGTTACGACATAAAGGAGTCATCAAGGTGCTGTTAGCGCACGGGGTCGACATGCTGAAAACTTATTGTTAGGTCGGGAAATGGAGTTGGTCAAAAAGTTGTATTCGGGTAGTTGAGTAGTTGTAATACAAAGAGTAGAAAAGGTACAGAGGGGCAGGTGGTTTATATACGCCTGCCAAGCAATGAAGTGACTAATCCGCCACGTGACTATCTCACGTGACCATACTGCATGCGTCAGGGTTGATTCGCAGTTGTTTAGAGGCTGGAGCCATCATCAATATGGAATTCTCACCCTTACAAGCAGCTGCGATCAATGGAGACATTAAGACTGCCCAACTCCTCCTTGACATGGGAGCGGATCCATCCGACTCGAACGCCCTTCTCAAAGCATATTCCACTAACACCCAACTTTTCGAACTACTCTTGAGAAAATTCCGAGAACGATATCCAAGAAGTCAAAGATCATGTGGCTACGCTGTTCTTAAGATAGCTATTGATTCAAGAGACTTGGATCTTCTCGAGCAACTGCTGAACTGCGGTATAAATGCCCATATTGGATTGGAAGCCTTGAGATGACTCATCTTCTTCACAATGCTAATGCGGATATCAATTCCGTTCCACACAGAAGTGGTGGAGGCACCGCACTTCAACTGGCAGCAATTGGAGGTTTTGCGAACATCGTATGCTACTTGCTCAAATTCGGCGCCAAAGTAAACGCGCCAGCGGCCGTTCTGCATGGGAGAACGGCTTTAGAAGGGACAGCGGAGCATGGTCGACTTGATACGGTGAAAATTCTCCTGGAAGCCGGAGCAGGCCTTGAAGGAGAAGATCGCAAGCAAATATCCCGAGCAATCGAGTTGGCCAAAGGAAATGGCCACTATGCTGTTATTGACTTCATTCAATCACACCTGGACGAGCAAGAAGCAATGAGCTTAGTGGATTTCACTAACTGTGCGTGAAATTTGTGGTTAGTATGGTTGCCAATAGGTTGTTCTGGAGGTATCTGATGTTCACTCCTGTTTAGTCCCTTTTGTATATAAGATTTGGTGGAAAGTGGTGACCATAGTGATGACTGGGGTAGATGTATGTGTGGCGTGCTGGTTCTGATAGAAAATTGCAGGCAGGTTAATGTAATGGCGTAATGCGTTGCCCCTTTGTCGCTTCAAAATTGTGTGAAAATACTCGTAGTTGATGGGAAGAGGATCATTGGTTGATGAACATTTTATCCTTGTCCCACACCGAGCTAATGATGAAGCCCTGCGAAGCAAACTTCGGAAGTGAAAGAGTAATAGGGACTCCACCAGTCAAGTTAAAATCCATATGGTTTTCGAAACCGAAAGAAGAAGATAATATGTACTCGAAATAATATATACAAAACATTCAAACCAACTTTCAAAACCTCCCATTTTCTTTTCCCCACCCCATCCCTCTACCTATCACACTTCATTCCACCTTCTCTCTCCTCTCCCCACCCCCATTCTACGCAGCACACTGACACTCCTTATAATCCGTCACCGCCGCCGCCGGACAACTCACCTCCTCAAAATCAACAACAACATTATCCCCAAACACTTCATCCGTCGCCATAATATCGAAATGATACTCGTACCCATAGTCATTCTCGCCTCCAACCGCCGGACACCACTGCGCGTTTCCGTTGTTCGGGCAGAGGTTGGTGACCATGACGGTGATGGACTGGCCCGAGACGCCGCCCGTGCCGCACGTCGAGCAGGGGGATTTGCCGGTCGAAATGAGTTTGTAACATTTGCCGCAGCCGGAGCCGCACCAGGAGCTGTTGGAGGGGTCGAAGAGGGCTTGGGAACCGGCGGCTGTGTAGACGCCTGTAGCTATGCCGGCCTGGTGGAGGCGTTAGTGGTGTGGATCTTTCAGAAGGGGTTTGGGGGTGGTGGTTATATTGAGGAGGGCAATAGCGAGATGCCGAGGGAGGTAGACAGGTAAGATAGAAAGGGTAGATATACCTGCCAAGAGAACATAGAGTCTCCACTTGCGACACCGCATCCACAGGCGCCCTTTTGTCCATCGTAGTAACGCTGTATGATCGAATTAGTACTCAGTCCGAACTCCACTGTTATAGTTAAGAACATACAGTAGTCGTAGCTTGTAAAGCAGAGACAGGAGCAAGAGCAGCAGCAGCGAGAGCAAAGAAGTTGAACGTCTTCATTTTGATAGAGAAATGGAAGAGACGAGAGCCGTTCAAACTTCAGAAATGTTCAAGATAAGTGTGCTTGAAATAGAAGGACAGAGAGTAGGTAAAGACAAGCTTCCTAGCACCTCTGGCCATCTTATATATTCTCCGCTGCATCAAGGATCATTTCCCCAAAACCCAGGAAATCTCCTCCTCCATTCCCGTTTCCCACAGCCTAGAAAACATCCTGCCGGCAGCCACTGGGTCCTGCGTATCGTGAAAAGAGTCCTGACCGAGTGCCACTAATCTCGTTTATCTCTAGAATGACGGAGACGGCTTCCCACTGAAACACATTGCCCGATCCATACATCAAAATGACGAAGTAGACTAACAAAATAGGGAGACGACGTTGGAAGCGATGGTGTACAGCGCAGCATAGCGCAGCATAACAGTAGACTAGAGTCAAGTACTCCCCGGGAATGAAAACCTATGAACCGGGTTTCTACAGGACCATGGCCCTATTGTGGCCAAAGTCTCGAAACATGCCTAGTCGTACAAGATAATGATTTGTGGATTTTAGCCGTTTAAATGAAACGCTAGATCGGGACGGTATTCGAGGATTAGGAGCCGACCTCGAAGTCTGCCAGCTGTTGGCGGTGGTGACGAATGCTACTGAGCTATGATCCCGGTGGTTAATGCGAGCAGACTCTTTGATTCACATTCGAGTTGTGAAGGGGATGGAGAGTGCGGCATGTAGCACTCGTCAAGGTTTAGCAGGCGTGGGAGATGTCCTAGGTGTTACAGTGGAGATTATTAGAAACACTTCGGCTTAGAACAACGCTATTCCCTTTACGCGCTGGCATCAGTCGCGGGTCTCTCACACCCGCAAACTTCGCAACGACATCACCCCATCACTTCACGACAGTCACTTCATAAAACCCAGTCTTCGTATTCTAGAGGACTCCGTCCACTATGATGATCAGAAGTACCAGTACATGAATAGGCCACTGCCCGTCTCACCATGGGCCAGACAACCAAAATTGACCACAGCGTCAGTCGACAACCACCGCCGGAGCCCAGGTATCCCCAGATCAGCCGCAGAGTCTTCTTAGCCGTACACGATGAAGACATATCGCTCTCCTCTCCTCCGCGTCGAATCCAGCACTCATACGTATCCATGCTCCGGCATTGTCAACAATACAGAAACGAACACGAGGGAGTCCAGAAAAGAGTAAAGAGAGGGTATGGGGGCGAGTCATTCACTACTCGTCACCGCCCTTCTTCTTCTTCTTGGATGGGGCGGCGGCACCTTCCTTCTTCTGATGCACGACGAAGCGGGTGTAGCTCTCCTCCTTGTCCCACTCGAAGCCAGCGAGGATGGGGTTCTCGAGCTCATCATCGGCCTGGCGGTGGCACCTGTTAGTACAGAAACTATGCTACGATATCGGGTTCTTGAAGGAAGGCAGAGGGGGGTTTTGGATTACAAGGATTGAGAGGGCGAAGATATGCTGCCAGTGACAGGGACAATGCAGTGATCAAAGACATACCTTCTTCTTGAATTGCTTGTAGATTGCGTCTAACGCATCCTTGATGGTCACGCCCTTGAGGTTCCGTGCAGTGACTTCCAGTCCCAGCGGGAAATGGAGGTCGATCTTCTTGAGCTTTGGAGTGCAGAGGGGCTTCTTCAGGACCTCCTTCTCATCCAATGTCGCGGGAGAGGTATTTATCTTCCTGTTGACGATTGGGTCAGCTCTGGATTTGGCTTTGAAGGGGAGGTGACGTCGATTGGGGATAGGAAGGGAGAGAGAGACACAAGACGACGTACCAGTTCAGTTTCTGCGTTTCCGGAGCAATCTTGATCTCCGTTCCTTCCTTTTCTGTTCGTACGGTCAGCTGCACGAAGCGTCGTGCCATGCATGGACGAGCTCACGTACCTAGGTCGTTGATGTTGTAGACGTCCGTCACCGAACTGCTCGTGCGCCGATGGGTCTTCTTCTGAGGCTGATCGTCGACAAGAGAGTCGACCTTGGTGAGTGGTGCTGGTTCGGCCGACATGATGGCTGATGGCTGATGGCGTGATTGAGGGGTTTCCAGCAGGGGAGGCAGTGACAGTGATGGAGCAAAGCTGATAGACGATTGAGTTGATGTGAGTGGAGGTGGATTGCGACGATGTCCAGGCACAGCTGTGGGAGTGTGGTGTGAGGTGTGAGGTGTGAGGTGGGAGGTGGGAGGTGGGAGGAAGGAGAGAAGCAGCGGGCTCAGCAGTAGATGAGGGGTCCGGATGGGCCAGGAGCTGGAGTCACTTGATCAACGCACCACACACCCACCTGCACACACCACCTGCACCTGCACCCACCACGGCGAGAGGAAGCCACCGAATCGGGGCAAGCGCACATACCACATCAGTGCCCTGACCATGCGTCCGGGGTAAAATGCGGGGTGAAGCTCCCTCATCGCCCCTGACAAGGCGACGCGTACTGCCGTCCATCTCGGAGGCATCCTCACCATGTCGGAGCTGCATGGCTTGCGCTTTTCTCCACGCCGTGGACTGCATATCACTGTCAGACCACGCGGAGATGGTTCCTGTGGGCTCTGCAAAGTCACGCAAAGCTCCTGACATCGTTGCAAATTGCGTGTGGTCCAGGCGACACACCATTTCGCTGTGAACTGATCCTGAACATACTGATCATATCATGTTCTTCCTGGACTACGTCGCTGCCCTCTCAACAAGTCCTCCTGGCCTAGGTGTGGCCTTGGATAACCCTGGGTTGATACAACTCCTCCAGATACTTCTCCTCCTCATCCGTCAAAGTCTTTCCCTTAACATCCAGCGCCTCATCCATCCTACCCACAGAGCTAAACCCAATGATGGGACTCGAGATGCGCTTGTTGATCCAAGCCAATGCGACCTGGCCCATCTTCCAGCCATGCTTCTTTGCAACCTCTTCCACGCGCTCAACGATCTTCTTGTCGTTCTCCCATTGCGACGCATTGAAATTCGGCCCCTCTCTCTCGCCCGCAGAACGAGTCGTGTTGCCATGTTCGGAAGCTGGGCGGGCCAGGTGGCCTCGGTAGAGAGGTGCCCACTATCGAATACCTCCGTCAGCATGACCACCTCTCGACGACGGAAATTGAAGACGGGGAGAGAACAGAAAAGAGTGGGAGAACTTACAGGCACCAATCCCACACCAGTGGCATCACAAAACCGATTCATCTCCCTCTCTTCCTCCCGATACAACAGACTATAATGATTCTGCATGCTCACGAACTTAGTCCACCCATGTCTCTCTGCCACAAACTGCATCTGCGCAAACTCCGTCGCCCACATACTACTCGCCCCAATATACCTAACCTTCCCTCCCTTAACCAAATCATGCAGAGCCTCCATCGTCTCCTCAATCGGTGTCGCACTATCAAACCGATGAATCTGCAACAGATCGAGATACTCTGTATCCAGGCGTTTCAGGCTCGCGTTGACTTGGTTGAAGATTGCGGCGCGGGACAACCCGCTTTGGTTGACGTAGTCTCTCAATTTGGGGATTTGGTCGCGGTAGAGCATCGTGCGGACGTCAGGTTCTTCTCCGACGGCTGCGAAGCATTTCGACATTATGATGAGCTTTTGGCGGGGGATGTCGTATTTCTTGATCGCTTTGCCAATGATTTCTTCGCTGACGCCGTTGGAGTAGACATTGGCTGTGCGGAACGAGGCATTGCGTTAGCGGAAAGCTCTTCTGATGCCATATAAGGAAATGGATGAGAGAAACTCTACCTGTATCCCATGTATTGATGCCCTTGTCGTAAGCCGCCTTGAGCAATGGCAATGCCTCTTCCTCCTCAATCACCCACGGTTGCCATGCTTTGTGTCCAATGCTCATCGCCCCAAAAATCGGGACCGACACTTTTAAGCCACTCGTCCCAAGCCGCTTGTACTCAGCCTTCTGCTCCTTGATCAGGTCCTCAACACTGGGCATGATCGCGGTTCAATGGTTAGCTCGAGGGTGCTGCTCGTTGGTCGGATAGTGGGGTCAATCGAAGGTTGAAGTGCGCAGTATTCGTGGTAGGGAGGAGGGAATGTGCGGACAGGAGGGATGCCTCCTTCCTTTATACGTTACTGGCGCCATTTTATGGTTGATACCTATGTGAAACCATCTTCTACCGAAGTCGGTAATGCTGCAGAAGGCCCTCTTGCGGGCTTTGCGGCGATAGCTTCTTAACATCAGTGCGGGGCAGCTTCTCGACATCGACGACGTCACTTCATTGGTGGAACGGGTAAATATTGACTTTGTGCTGCATCTCCCACCTGGTTTGATTTCTAATCAAACTCTCTACGTGGGGACTCTTGTAACTTAAGTGGAACATACACCACAGCAGATTGCCCGAAGAAGCAAGCATCTAGGGGAATGCTGGGGTCGCGAAAGCAGAGATCGTCAGGATAACGCAGCAAACATAAGATCGCAAACAAGCTTTACCCATCTGCCGGGTCGAATCATATGTGCTTTGAACTTCTGAGCTCCTTCCTACGACAACCGGGATAGATCATCGTGCATCACTCGGAAGTTACTTCCAGTGCTACCAGTTTGCAATGAAAACCATGGAGGAAGGGCAAGATTGTGTGCTTGTGCCGATCATGGTATTGACCTATTCAACACTGTTTTGGAGCTATAACCCCGAAGGCGCCCGTTGGCATTCCGCAATGCAAAAAAGCTCAGATGCCCCTGAAAGAAACCCGCACCCTATGAACCCACTCAGTCTTCAAGAATGTTGCCTCGCTCCGACACGTAAAGACCGTCCAAGAACTTTCGAATATCCTTGTTTCGGACTCGGCATATTTGCTGGAGATCGGCGGCACTCTGGGATACGTCCTCAAGGCTCTGCAGTAGAAGTGGCGTTAAAACTGAACGACTATCTGGGGTTATGGGGTTTCTTACGTTGCCCGTAAGTTGCAGCTCGTCCTTCACATTCTTGGAGGCTTCGACGTTGACGCCTGGGCGCATTGTCACTCGTCGAACAATCTTCTCACTGGAATGAGTGTTAACAACCGTTTACTATCAGTCTAGGTAAGTGAAGCGTACCCAATGAAGTTCCTGATCTCGACCTCGAAGCAATCGGTGTCCTTGTTCTTCTCAAGGTTGACGTTGATAGGAAAACTAAACACAACAGTCAGTATGCTGAGTAGTATAAGTTGTACACCTTGGCAAGTCCGGTCGCAGAATTGTCAACGCGGAAGCACTACACAAGCCATGAAGACATGCGTGGTCTGTATCTGTTTGCCCTGTGCTTCCATTGTTGTAATGACCCGCAAAACTAGAGTGGACTTCGACAGGGGTGTGTAGGAATCACAGCGATTGCGAGGAGAGGAGCAGGCGAACATACTGAGCATAGACATAACGCATCCTGGATCATATAGTTAGCCTGAAGTCACCATGTAAGAAGTTAAGTGTGGCATACTTGTATTTGAATCCCTTCGTAACACCAATGATCAAGTTGTTCTACTCTTAGTTAGTTGCCTGCAGCCGAGAGCAGCCAAACAACGTACAATGATCGTTCGGACGGTTCGGAGGGTAGCGACACTCTTTCGTGATCCATGGTGAAGCTCGATTTTAATGAGGTCCTTCTTGGGCTGTTCCAAATCCTTTAGTTACGACCGCGACAGGTATTCCAAGTTCCAAACGTACGTGAGTGAAGCTAACAGCCAGATGGCCGAGCGACTTGGACAGTTTGCCCTAGAGCATATGAGTATGGCTTGCATTCGTAAATCCGACGATGTCGCACTCACACGAGGGCCTGGAATAAGTTAGCGACTGCAAGCAGTTTCAGCCAGACCATCCATTTCAAAACGCACCTTCAACTACTACATTCCTGGTCTTGATTGCGACCTTGACCCCCTCGGGGATATCAAGCAATTCCTCCGAATGTCTGTTTCGTTGTGGTCAGCGAGTGCCAATTCGAAGCGAATACATTTGTCGAAATAGTGGTAACGCAGGAAAAGGTTTGCGGCAGCCAGAGTTGTCGAGCGGGCTAATATTTGGGTATATATGATGGAAGTTCGGAATATGCGTACATGTATTTCATCTTGAACGGGTTGCGGAGTGTCTCGGGTCGTTGTCGTCGAATTCGATAATTGTCGTAAGAGCTTTGTGTGGGCGGGAAGGGGAAAAACAATTTGTCCGTACAGCGAAAACTACTAAGCTATTGTGGGACACTAGCTCGATTTTAACCACCCTTCCCTACCACCAGCATCACGATTTGCAACAGAAGAGGTATCTTTTCCATTGGAAGCATTTGAATTCTCCCCATCCACGGCATCAATGGTCCGCCCTCGAGTGCAGCCGTTTCCACCTCCATCCGCGAAACCGAACATTCTGTTCCAGCCCAAATTCTGAGCATCGCATTTGCCTGTTCGCATGACCATCTTTTGAGAAACTCCGCTTGGTCCCTGAATTCGTTTGGAATCTCCTTCTCAGTTCTTTGGCATCTCCACCAAGCCCCAAATGAAAACTGCAGCGCAGAAATAAGGAGTAGAGGGCCAAGTGGCATGGGATCCATTAGTTGCTCTGCATACTGTACCGACATAGCTACATAATCTGCTGCTGTCATGTCTTCTTCCGCCAACAAATTCGAGTTGAAAATGGTCGAGAAAGGGAATATAGCACATAAGGTTTGGCAAAGACCAAGTAGTATGATCCGGCAATAGCAATAGCGGCTCATATTCTCGAACACGTTGATCGAGTGGAATTGAATTGACTCGGGAATATGTTTTGTGAGAACTTCGCATCCCGTGGGCACCAATTCTGCGAATTGATGCAATGCACCCGAGATGAGGCTGTCCAAATTACTCAAGTAGAGTCTTTCTGCGAGTTGAAGGGCTTCTAGCCCAAGATCGATATTGGTTGGATCCTGTCGCAATTCGCGGACTAACCTCACTAACCGTGGCAGGCGAATAGTCTGCTGCATGATTGCCTACGAAGCAGTTTCGCAAAAGGGACACTCTAATGCGTATTCAGGTGGCGGAAAATAAAGCCATGCAGGGGAATCATAGGCAGAATCCGTTCCCCCGAGGAGACAATCTGCCAACTGAGAGGAAACTTATCAGTAGCCGCAGTATCTCTCAGTAAATGATAGAACGACTTACATCATGGGGCAAAGAAGAATAGAAAAGTGAACGGTTCATATCATCCTCGCCTACCTCAGGGCCACGTGCAACTAATAGCTGGGTCAGACCGCGGCAGTGGGAATACCCAACGGTTCGTTCCCAGTCCCATGAATGACTGCTCATATTGTAAGCTCCTGCGTACTCTACTGCATAGCAAGCTTACCTCGAAGGCAAAAAGTAGTTTCACGGCAGCCAAAGTCTCACTAGATGGCCTGCATCGATCATCTCCTGTAAGTGCATGCCGCAAGCTTCTCAAAGCTTTGGAGTACTGCGCTCGAGCAGCTACTATATTCCTCTCGGACGTACGCGGAGAAGAGAGTCAAGAGGTTTACGATTCAGAGAGCTTAAACAGAGATCAAGTATAAATAAGTCGTAAATAATAGATGCTGGGATATGCCTTTCTTAGCTGAGTCTTCTTCAAACCTCGGCCAGGGCATCATATATACGGATTCGTAAATTGGTGAGAACAGAGAGAACTCCACCTTCTCTGCCCTATCCTCTTTAGAAAGAGAGAGTTGAACATTATTATTAGAAGAGAAGAAGCTTTACAAATAATCCAACGAACAACGCCGTTCCCTGGCAGTGAAGAGGTCTGAAAAGGGCGGAGCGCACAGACCACACCGAAAAAAGCTCGCAGCATGTGACCTAGAGGGGCAAATATGACCTCGACTTGAGCCGTACGCCAAGTAGGTACATCCAAGCGGTTAGAACCGAAACCTCATGACGACGCGATCAACGAGTGCTGACTCAAAAGCTTGATCAGACGGACCAACGCTTGCCGCCATCCACGCCCTTAACGATGGCCGAACCAGCCTCACTTATAGCCTTGCTATTCTATAGCTACTAGGCGTAAAAGGCTTCGATGTTTAACTCGGCCCATTCTGCATTCCTATACTCATCAAACAGCATGACTTATGCTGGCGCTAGTACCGACCTATCAACTACATAGAAGAAGACGTAGGTAGACCCTTTCCAACCATACTTCTTTTACTTCTCTTTCGAATCACAGGACATGGACGAAATAGAGCCACGGGCTTCAATGAGGCGCTTTTGGCACCATGGGCGAAGAAACATCCATTGTTACCGTTGACAACCCAGCACCTATCAATCTCTCAAGCGCTAAGGGTAACTATTCTCGCAATATTCTGTTGTGTACGTCCAAATCGAAATCCAGTGCTAGCAACTAAGGAGGCTGAACGGCTGCAAGGCTCAGACGCAGTCATAATTGGAACGTGGATGGTTTATACTTAAATCCTCTCCTTATGCTGAATCATGAATATGGCAATATTCTACCACACGGCCTTGTACTCCACATTTGTTCACCCGCTAACCCTACTGGAACTTTTATCATGTCTGAATTACGCTCCTTTATGGATCCCTCTCTTCTTTGATTCAGGCCCACCTTGGCGGATACTGCAGCGACAATAACCGACCCTCTCCTTCAAAGCAAGTATGAGACTATCGTGAAGCCACAGTCATCTGAAACTCAATATCATCCCAAAACAGAATACCAATACCTCTATGAGCCTGCTAAAGTTGCTCTTAACCGAAAATTCCGATTCGGGAGTTTTCGGTCCACGCCATTAGACGTGCTAGGTCCCGTTAGATCAAGTGGCACCGATGTCGTTTTACCATGTCTTCAATGACAACAAATCCTTTCGTTGCACGTCTTCCTCCGAAACGTCTCGCCCCAAACCGTCAAATCCCCACTTCTCAAAAGTTTGCTCGTGTGCAATGCACCAACCCCAATGTGCCTGGTGCTCAAAGTAGCATCTGCAATCCTGGCTTTTTGGGCCATGTAAAGGTATCCGCGATGTTGAGCTGGATCAGCTCCTTTTCCAGCCCGTTTGAATGAGACAGCTCGAGCTTGCACCTTGTCTTCCAATGCCTGTCTTTCTATTAGAATGATAGCTACGAGGGGCCTGCTAGCTATCATACTCATCACTGCCCACGTATCCAGAAGCGCTAATCTTTTTTCCAAGGGTGATCTGAGACGAAACCCAACCGACTTCGCTTCGAGCGCCGTTAGTCAGCATAGCCGCTCTGTTTAGGACTCACTATCGCCTTACCCTCTGCTCGGCTTGCTTAGGCCCTACTCCCCCGTGCTCAGTCGCGTTCCTATGAAATTGACGTTAGGCTGGTAGCTCGAAATGTCGAAGTCCTGAAGTGCAGCCTTGGCAGTAGCTCTTATTGCAAGAGTGACATTGAAGGAATACGTTAAAAGCGCATTAAAGAAAGACGGATGGATGATTCTTTGGCATGTGCGGTGGCCTAGATTACCCAAACCCGTTGCCACTTAACCCCGCATCCCACTCCATGCCCTTGGCAGATTCAACCCAATTATACCAGTCCATCTCACTATTAAAGCTCATGTTAACATCAAATGCATCTACGTTCACGTCGGCGAAAACATCGACGGATGGGTCCGCATCAGCCCACAGCCAAGAACCGAAGCCAGAGCCTATGGACCAGGGTGGTGGAGCTGCGGGAACGATGCCATATGCTGAACCTGCAGTCTGTCCCATTGCAAAGTCGCCGAAGGCCTCAAAGTCTGGGGAAGTGTTACTCGGTAGATTCTGACTTGTTTGCAGTCCACTAACACTAAGATAAGTTGGGTCAAAAGTCGTATTGGAGCCTGCACCGCCCGCGTTATACACAGATTTGGAGCTTGTACTCGGCTGGGTCGTGTAGATGGAATGTGCCGATGGGATGGTTGCCCCTGGTCCGGATTGTCCACGTGTCCGTTTGTTATGCCCATGTTCCTCCGGCATCGCCAGAAGCTGGCGCCATCGCTCTCGGAAGAGTTCGACAACGTTGGACCCAGCTGGGAACGGCCCAGGGCTTGCCGGAACGGGAACCCTCTGGTCCTCCATCTCCAGCCGTTCGGCAGCCTGTGGATTGCTTCGTAGCCGCTCGAGCTCGGTGTCGCGATGCTTCCTGGCCTTGGCCGTCAGCTTCCGCAAGGGAACCCAGACCCGCAGGTTCTTGTCCATATGGGACTGGGGCGGGATCAGCCACTGGCTATGAAGTGCCACCCAAGCCCTCTCGACGATGGGTGACCACGGACGTCTGGAGATCTCGATCAAGAGGTAGACGACGGCATACCAATGGGTATAGGTCTGATAAACCCAGCGCCAGTGACGGCATGCCTCCTCTGCATTCAGAGCGTGGTTATACTCTGCGTTTTCGATTGCTGCGACTAGAAGCTTGGTCTTGATCTTGTCCGAGAAGTGCTCGCTTGGGGGAGAGAAGAGGAGAGGTAGGTAGACAAGAAGTGTCATCTTGGCCATCACAAGTCGCGCGACAACGACTGCGACCCAATACGCAATGTTACCTGACTCTACCGAGTATTGAAGGTAGCCTCGTTCGAGTCTCTGAAATATTTCGTTTAAGAGACGGCTTTGTTCTTCTATGCCCGGCGCACCCTCCTTAGCACTCTGGGCCATCATTTGCCTAGTGACTTCGCCTATCTCGCACGAGACGAGCGAAAATGTCATCTCGGTTATACCCTCACGCGCTGTTGGCATTAGAGTTGTCTTGGGCTCGATGTCTGCGTCGTTAATATTCAGGGGAAGTTTTGTGTCAAAGCTGTTGCGTGCGATCGTAAACTCCGTCCCCTGGTCTTCAGATGCTCTCACATCCAGCATGCACAATGCCCACCAAACCCTTCGTCGCATCTCGATTTCATAAGGAGTCAGGTGCTCGAAATGGGATCCATCGCGGTGCAAACCTAGAGCCTGGGCCATTCTGATGACGAGCCCGGTCATCATCCACACGAACCTCGGGCTGTCATGGCGGCGAACGAGACAGAGGAAGATGGCAAATGCCTGTACCAGAACCAAATCGGGGACGTTGAGGAAATCAGCCTTAGCAAGTGCGTGCTCCAGGCCGAGGCGGTACTTGAGATTGAGGTTGGTCTTGGTCAAGCCAAAGTTGATCATGATCTGAACGCACGGGAGATGTTAGTATGGCTCCACTCATGTCTCTTGTGGGATACAGATTCCAATTTGAATGTGAACTTACATCGTCTTCCTCCATGGAAGTTATAGCTGCGTAGTAGATCGAGAACATCAAAGCCTCGTTGGCTGGTGTCAATCCCGTCATGTCACTGCCACGCAAATCGCGGATCATCTTCGTAACGGTTGGAACATGAACAATTCGCATGATAGAATTGACATTTTCAGAGAAGACATCCAGAAGAAATGGTATCTGTGACGGCAGTGGATGAAACTCGCGGAGATCGTTGGCGAAGGGACTCAGATTGTGTCCAAACAAGAATGCATGGCGTTCTGAAGGCGACCGTTGAAGTTCTTGGGTGGACGAGGACTTGCCAGGAGAAACCTCTTCCTCTGAGGTATCGGAATCAAGTCCATCAAGCTGTAGTGGGAATTAGCTAACCATCCAGTCAAGATAACCACTTGGACTGGCTGGCGTACCTCGTCGTTAACCCGTGACCAGAAACCGCTGCTCACATAGCGACTTCGATTAGCATCCTGAAGGACCAGCCTTCCGAACGGTTTCTGTACATTGCTGGCATCTGTATTTGGCGATGCATCCCTCTGGTAATCTGTGTCGCGATCTTGTCCGTGGCTAGAGCTCTCAGGAGTGTTTACCGCAGATGAGCCACCAGCCGCCGAAGTAGCCGCAGCCTTCGCCTGCTCCAGCTGGCCGGTAAGCTCCTTAACTAGGCTCTCAAGATTCCGCAATCTCTCCATGACCTGAGTGGGCGCGTTCGATGCTGCATCGATGGCGGCGCGATCTAGACGGCGAGCCCATCTTGGGGGGCGGTCCGTGGACGGCAAGATGCAAGGAATATTCGCCCGACGGCAATTCGAACATGGTGATAGTTTATCGCAGCGGACCTTTCGGGTGCGGCATACCATGCAGCTGCGTAGCTTCGGCGCGCGAGAGGGAGCAGAGACGGGCGCTGATGCGTTGCTCGCGTTTTTCTCGGAGGGCACCTGCGACATGATGGATTATTCGGACAATAGACTCTGTCCTTGATGCTTTGCCTGCTCTTGTCTTTGGCTGACGCCTTAGCCTAGTGCTTATACTATACTCCGGCTTGCTGGTGTTCGTCTCGAACGTGTATTCTAGGAGACGTGAACCTTGGAGGCTGATAGATGACTGAGCCGTAAGATAGCTGAGTCATTAGGCACGTGATTTGAGGGGTCATTGCGTTGCCGTTTCACCTTCAACGGGCCGGGGGAATGCGCTCACTGGTTGCGAGAAAACAGCGAGGCTAAATCAACAACCTACGAAGGTAGGTAGCTGGGAAAATGAAGATAAAAGGCATCAGTCTCGTCCAGCTTCAAAGACGGCATAGACACCATCGACACCGCCGAATCCTGCAATAAGAATACATCAATACAGGCTTTGCAACAAGAATGCATCAACACAGTACATCGACACAGGACAGCTCACTCTTGCAAGAACACATCGACTCCTCCAACCAACGCAATGAGTTGCATTCGTCAGTGCTGGCACCGGCCTTGGCCTGTCAGCACTCAGCACACCCTTGCCACCGGCCAACAATGCATCGCCCTCTGGCATACCCCCTCCAAGCTCATGGCCATATTCCCGACCGCTACTATCCCGAACCGCAAGATTGTTCATGGTAACGCGTGCGATGTTATCTCCGTGGCCAAGGGCCTCCAGGGTGAGGACGGGAAACTTGTTGACGTCGTTGTTTCCACCATCGGCGGCAAACCCGTCGTCTCTGAGATGATTATTGACTGTCCAGAGGTCTATAGAAAAGGCGCAGCTACCCTCCTCAAAGCCCTCGCTAAGCTTCGGTTGAACGGTGTGACGGACAGTCCACTCCGCGGGCATTTCTCGCTTCCGCCGCGCCGTCCCTGTCGCTCTTGTGCCGCTATATTACGTTGCGCTTAAGGTCCGCACGAGGGCAAGGTGATTATGGATTAATAGTACGCAAAGTAACTTGCACCATCGTCCGCATGAGCCTTTCTACCAACGGCGACTTGACCAAGGAGATCCACGTTGGGATTGAGGACCCCAAAACTGGGCGGGAATCCATGCCGAAGCTTGCCCGGCATTATGGTATAGAAGGGCTTGCTAGAATGGTATGGCATTTGGAACTGGATAAATCATTGATTATCTACGAGGTGTTATTGGTGTGTGGAATATCAGGGAAATGCAGTTTACTAAGATACCTCCAGACAACATGAGAATCTGCACGATAGACTAGTAACATCTAGTACATAAACCAGAGTCTGTATAGTTTTTGTTCTTGACTGCCATGTTACGTGCAGAGTAAATCTAGAGTCCTCCGCCCCCTATACGTCTTCATCTACCCATCGTCTGCCATAGCAGGCCACTCGCGTGTAGATTTGAGTGCGAGTTCTTGCAGCAGCGAAGCAGAATGAGTGCTTGGCAAATCGAAAATCGTCAGTGATGAAGAAGCTAAGAAATAAGGCGTTAAGAATCCGGAGACATCGGCATGAACTTCCATCTATCGTGACAGCTTTCATGAAGCCATCTGCCCATACCATCATCCATTTGACATGAATCTCCTTTCATTCCATTGAAAACCTCGGCCCTATAACACCAGCAAGTCCTGCGCCTTGTCCATAATCACGCAACAGGTTCGCCGCTCACGCCTTGATCCTTCATTGAACTATCCGAGTTTCGTACTTGGAGCACGACCTCGGAAGTCTGGGAGGGTTCTATGCCATGGTTTCAATCTACTCATTCTGCATCATAGGCTCCTCTCGAACATAATAAAATCTGCGAAGAACTTCTCGAACTTCTCGAAACTTGCCGCTTCCGTCGGCATTTTGATCCTTTCTCGTAAAAACAACATGCATCTTTTGCTAACTAGCTCACGATTCCAATCTACAAACATGATTAATATTATTCTCGTTCGCGCACATTCTGTGTCACGATGTCGCCACGACCTGCTTAAAGACGTTGGAATATGTCTAAGTACTGTGTACCATGGTACCAACCTTCATGGTACCACCTGCATCCATTGGTACCATGAGTCACACGCCACTACTAGCCGGAAGCGATAGCTTAGATACCTAGGTGGGCAGCCAACCTTCTCCCTACCGAATCACTCCTCGTCTTCTTCACCCGTCATCTTCTCCGCTACAACAGCTTGCCATACCTCGAGTAACCAACTCTCCTTGCGCTACATACTGCGACCCCGCCTGACCATCATCGCCCATGGCTCACACACCAAATGAACGATCCGAGGGACGCCTCGATACGCCCACCTCTCACATCGAAGATTTACGTCAAGATCCTTTGCTGTGGTACAAATTGCATGTTTTCATGTACGGCTTACGACACTTTCGCTCAAATGCCGAATCTCGTTCCCGGCTTGAGACCATCGTAGATGTTCCTATATCGGACTCCCGTATTTCACAGCGGCGGAAAGTCAAAGAATCAGGACGGCCATTATCGATCCCACAACAGGCCGCACACTTCAAATGGCCCTTGACGAATTTTTCACCCAACGACTTGAGAAGCGACTTCAAAAGCGCATGACACAGACGGGCGATTACCGAGTATACGCCGCGCATGATCTCGCTCCCATATTAGAAAAGGCTTCTGGCGCGAAACCAAATGATCTGGCGAAGAACAAATCATTGGTTGCATTGATGAAAAAGGGAGGCTTGACGCTAGAAAACGGCAAGACTTGGAAAGGATTGGGCAAGAAGAAATGATCTCTGGCATTTTCCGGGTCCTACAAAATGTCCACCAGACCTCACGACACCATAGCGATAGAGTCATTCCTACCGTTAATGCTTTTCAAACATTCTCAACACAGAGGGCTGCAGTCTCCTCAGAACGACCACTTTTCGCATCCCGACCAGCAGAGTGACTAGGAACAAGCACAATCGCAGATACCGGCCAGATCTGTGATCATTCTTAAAGGCGTCTTAATATCTGAACTGAAAATGCTGAGCAGATTTTGATTATTCTTATTCGGCTAATTTGGATATTAAGACTTAGAAGACTAGAGATGATAGAGGTGAGGCTAAAAAACACGTGACTCCAACAACTAAACACATTGGGGTTGCCCGAAGTACATGTCAGACCGTATCTAAAGTATCAGCGACAATGACCCAAAAAGATGGATGCGGACCGCTACACCACCCGTACGTTGATGACCTGCTGCTTTCCAAAGTCCTCAAAAGGATTATTTGTTGCCTACTCGAATCTAGCTGTACACTGCCAAGTCCTCTTATACATTGGACTTAACTAAAGGTAGGAATAAAAGAAACATGGCGATAAAAGTTAACGGCCGCAAAAGCACTTGAATATATGGAAACGCTAAACCCACTATACAGAGAAAGGCGAACGAATTTATCAATATCAAGAGAGTTCTCGTTTTAGCCCACTGTACATAACTCATCTATGCAGGGGTTATGCCATTCGATCAACGCATCGATGGATACGCGCCCAAAGCTGGTGTCCCTCCTGTATGAACGAAGAGCACATTCTCTTTTGCTTGGAAAGCACCTTCTTTTGCGAGTCCGATAAGACCAGCGACAGCTTTGCCAGTATATACTGGATCCATTAGAATGCCTTCCTTTTCCGCCAATAGCTTGATGGCTTCGCGCGTGTTCTCATCCAACCTCCCATAAGCACCTCCATTAAACCTCCCGTCTAGCTCGAAATCTTCTCTCGTGATATCATCTTCCTTCAACCCTATACACTTTGTGGTGTAACATGTGTTTTGCAGACGTCATGGCGACTCTCACCGTCTCATCCAAGTCGTAGCTAGTCGCCCGAATTCCAATTAGTCTTCTTTTTCTCCGGGGCCTCTCTCACTAATTTCCGCATTGGTCTTGCTTCTTTCCCTTTCAATCAACTTAAATCCTGCGACCGTTCCGCCCAACGTGCTTCTACTTGCACAGCATACAACCACTGCATCCTAATTAACCCTCATTTCTTCCTACTGCTGCTCAAACGCGAATGCCCATCGAGCGAATCCTAGGCCACCTAGCGGATGCAGCGATGCGCCAGAGGGGATGAAATACGGGTTACCACCTTCTGCTTTGATGCGATCCATCTCCGCAGCAGCGACGTGCCTTTAACTATTACTTTGCACGCCTCCTACCGTGACTACATGCGTGGCGCCTTTCTTCAACGCGTCTGAGATGACGTATTCTAGCTTGCGCACTTTGTTTTGCCGTATGCCAACGCGCTGTTGGTATCTTCATGTTTTATCCACAATGTAGGGCCCGATGGTAATATTCCCTTGCTACTGTCTGAAAGGTGACTCGTAACGTACGGAAAATGCCGCCATCATGAAGAATGCTTTGCTGTACCTGATACGTTCATTCTACCGCTACTTTCAGTCATCGATGCGATTGAGGGAAACAGAATCAATGGTGGATCCAATGAAAAGCGAAGATGTCGGCAGGAAGATGACGTCACTGCTGAACTGCTTAGCAAGGTCCCTTTTACTGTCATACCTAAGTTTGGAAGAGTATAGATCTCAAGGCCAACGAACAGTCGAGGTCTTATAAACGCCACTAAATGCGGCTTAGAAAGGTGACATTAGGCTAATGCGACTTGATCACTGCTCGGTAGGTAACTTAGTTACGTGATGCGTGTTCAAGCAAGATAAAAGTAAGGATCACAGGCACTACAGGACATGGCTGGTATCGAACTGCCAGTGCAACTGTGCAACACTGCACTTTGAGGCCTAGCGGCTCAACATCTCGAAAGATAGGGATCTCGGCTCGTGCTATCTCTGGAATACATTGCAGGCTGCAGTTGCGGCGGAAAGCCAAGCTGCACCTGCAGGCTTGATCTCAACTCATGCACGCACGACAGGGCTCCCACGTTATCAAGACCCCGACCGCAACGGAACTTTCGGTTCTCGTGGATAGGTTATCTCCGATGCCGGTGGAACTGTAACTCAGTCGCAAGTCGGACGGAGTCGCGACTCGTGCTCACGCAAGCCGAGCTAACCCTTTCTCACCGCTACTTGTTCAATCGAGCTCAAATACCCAACTTCAACTATTTCAGCGTACTCCACATCACCAACGCAATCGCTTCCGTCACACAATCTCCCACAAAGAAACAACTACCAGTATGTTTTCCTATCCATATCTCCACAATGCAAAACATCCTTTGCTAACATTCTGGAGGCTGGATATAATGCCTGCCACCACCATCTCAACCACGAAAGTTCAGCCGTGGAAGGCCAATTGGCCCCCGAAATCGACAGTACAGGCCGGCGAGACCCACGGCTTCAAGAAGGGAGAGACCCTTCAGCTCGAGGGCTCTGCTGGAGCTCATCCCCCCACTGCTGTTGTGAGCAATGAGAAATGAGTCGTCATCATCAGATGTGATGTCAGGGGAGTTGACAAGTGAGTGGGTTGAAAGAATGCGCGGAAAGGACGGTGCGACTTGGCTGCTGTTTCTTTTGTCGGAGTTGAGAGGATTCGGTCGTTAACCAGGTTGCCTTGTGGAGTTTCGAGGGTCAATGTTTTTAAACAATATAACTCATGTATCGTCCAATGAGTAGACTTTATCTAAACACGAGTTGCGAACCTGAGATTGTGACTGAACCATGCCAACTCAATCCAACGCAGTATCACTGTCTACTTGGAGAACCTCCGTCAGTAGTAGACACATGCCCTCGCTTCGACGCTTTCTCTTGGTCGTTCCGACGGTAGGGCTGTAGGGTTCCGAAACCCAGCATGAGGAACTCCTACTCCATGGTTAGTAGCTCTCACGCACAGGAGAAGAAAGGAAATCTCTGTAGTACCGGTGCATAGTCGCTCTTCACTGTCGGTTTGGCGAAACAAGACCACTTCATTCGCTAACTGATTGCTGAGATAATACCATTTGTATTTGGCACTGGGATAGATCTGATAGTTCTCGGTGAATCCAGTGCGTGTTACTACGTCGGTGGCAATGCAGTCGGTTTCGGGATCCACGGTCCGGACATCGCAGACGGCAAGGGGCCAGTCCATGATAGGCCCATGGAGCGGCTTCCAGATGCTATAAAACGTCAGAGAATAAGAAGATCCAGTGTGATCTCCAGACCTACTTCAGGCACTGAATACGATCATAGTCCTTCGGGTTCACGTTCAGTACTTTTTCACTAGACTCGAGAGCAGCTTCCGGAGTGAAGTCGATGTGAACCACAGAGGTTGGTTGAAGATAATCATAATCTTCTCCGGTTGAAATTGGGAACTGGGGGTGCCGTTTACGGATCTGATTGAGTCAGCGTGAGCTGACTCCATGCTTTACAGGTTATGGTGTACACCGTGCTCAAGTATCTCAACACGTTTCGCGTTCAAAGCACTTTTCAACAAATCTTTGAGTTCGTTATAATAAACTTTTCGGACTTTCTCATCGTCGTTAAAGTCGGCAGGGCTCAGCCTGCTTTGGAGATGATGGACCGCGAAGCCTTGCTTCTCAAGGCTGAACTGTTTTTCTTTCCCGCGGATGTCGTGGATTGCAATATCGCTTCTAGGCTCATTTGCGCAGTTCGTACGAGGAAAGCCTTCGCCTGGGTCGTACTGCAGTTTGTAAGGTTTTTCGGAATCATGCTTCTTTTCTCGGCGGAGAAAGACAAGTTCGGTCAGTACATTTTGGGGCGACAAATCAGGAGTTGACGGCATCGAAAAGGTAAAGGCTGCAGCTTGGGGGCAAATCGATCAGGGCAAGACGATGGAGGCTGAAGATATTGACATGAACGAGGGCAAAGGGGAGCGCCGTGGGGAATGAGGCTGAGGATGCGTCGCGAAGGATCACGATGAAAGGGAGTTGGCGTACGCACCGCTCACAAAAAGGCTCGTGCGGGCACCTAGCCGGAACGCAAAGCTAACCGCACCGCAGCTTTCATGCGTCTTCTCACCACCACTCATGCATCCCCATGCACCTTTCACCGGTGACACTGCAGGTCGACGACTCTTATCTTCCAACTGTGTGTTCCAGTTGCCTTGTCTTATACCAATCACCCATACTTAACGCCCGAAACCGCCGACGGCAGCACTTCACATACGTTCAGGCGAAGATACCGCTTCCCATCAGGCTGAATTTGATTACGCGACCGCTCTCCGAAGTTCGCACACGCTGATGTGCCAGGAAGCACACTCTCCTGTACCCAAGGGCCTCATCTTGACCAGAATACAATGAGCTTGTCAAAATCATGGTCCCCTAGCTCGTCTATGGTCCGGCTGTCATCAGTCACCAACTGCCGATATAGCTCCAGGCACTTGACTTCATCGCTATCAGCCTCTGCACTCTTTCCTAGCCTCCGAAGTCCTCTGGATCGCTTGAAGTATGCACGTGCCTTTTCTGGGGCGTAAATGCTACGGTCGCCGTACACAGTAAGAGCCTTATCAAACCAGAGCCTGGCTTCAGTCAGCTTCAGAGTCAGGTGATTTTCATCTATCACTTACACTGCCGTATCGTTTTGTCCTACTCTGGCGTGATGACGACCGATGGCCATCGCAATATCTGCTGTACGATGGTGTCCCCGCCCAACGGTGATTTTGTAATGCCTATTGATGTAAGTGTAAGCATCTAATAGTCTTGTGTCTTTTGTTATACTTACTCTCTCGCTTTCTCTAGATATTTTAGGCTCTCTTGGTACATTCCCCGAGCGAGCTTGGCACATCCCAGACCATGGTAGAATCGACCGGTACTTTCCAAAGTTAGCATCATGGGCCTTGCCTAGCTTATGGTCAAACATACATGAAGGACTCTTGGTCATCCTTTCCGAACTTGGCTATTCTGTCGGCCAAGCCTCCCAAAAGCATTTCTTCCGCTTCAGCATTTCGTCCATCAAGAAGGGCGCATGATGCGGCATTGACAACGGGAAGCGAGATTTTGAAACCCTCGTAATCATCTAAGCGTTCCATCTCCCAAATAGATTGCTGGAAACATGCTTCGCCCTTCTTCTGATCTAAAGGTCATCAGCACCTAAAGAATGTTGAAAAGCTCCTCATCCACTCACCACCGTTGATCATATACGCAACACCTAGTTGGTTATATGAGATAGCAAGGCGCATGTCAGTACCAGGGTGTTTACCATCCATTTCTTGGATCATCATTGCATTGAACATGCTTTGGTTCTGAAGGGCTTCGAATGGGCGATTCATTTCTGCCGTGAGGGTACCACGGTTATGATGAATCTCAGCCATAGTCGCGTCAATGTGTTTCAGGGTTACTACTTTTTCTAGAGCGGGTTCTTCCTCCAGAAAAATCTTCAACTTGTGGCATACCCGCTCACCAATATCGCAGAATGTTTCGCCCTTGAGATCTCTATTAGCAGCAAATTCGGATTCTGAATTGGTTGACTTACTTCTGCAGACCTTCCCCTTTCATGGCAATACCAAGCCGCATCGGTGGCAAGCTTAGCATACTCATATGCGCCAAGGATGTCCTCGCGATTCGTCTGTATATGCCTGGAGAATTGTCTCAATCGGATGATATGTGGATACAGATCTTCACATTTTGGCCACCTGCTGATGCTATGCCGCCATGTGAAAAACTGATAAGGCCACGCATCATTTAGGAGGGCAACACAGCTATTGAAAACATCTCGGTAATATGCTGCATTCATTCTTCTTCGTACAGCATCCTGGATCAGGCGGGGAATGCTAAGATTACCCGTGTTACGGTCCCTGGCAATGAAGGAGTAGTTAATAAGCTCGCCCCTAGCTTTGAGATACTCTTCTTGAGTGACTGGGTATTCCGGAATAATGACGTTGTCAGGTGGATTTAACAACGTTCTCTCCACAACCTGGTCTGGATCCAACATTGACAGGACATCTAACAGGCTGCTAGCCTTGCTATCCAGACTCTCAAGCGCCCACTCCGCAAAATCAGTCTGATGCCTCGTCGTATCCTCTGTATGCAGCCTCAGGATAGCTTGTTCTCCAGCACCGTCTTGCGAGACTTCGATAAACTGCCCCAACGAATATTGGCCGCGAGTAATCATCTTGGCAAGAAATATCAAATGTGTCGGAGAATGGTGAGCTTGGTTACCAAGAGTGATTAACTGCTGCTCATCCCCATCCCTATTGATTAGCTGGCCCAGGAAAGCAGCCGAATTTTCTGGGTTGAATGGCTCAACAGCTAGTGCGGGATATTTGGCCTCATTCCAAGGCATACGTTTCCGACTAGTGATCAGAATAGATCCAGACTGACACCCGGCTGGCCAGTAGTCATCAAGAATACTTGCATTGATAACATGGTCCAGAACAAGCAACCAAGTTGCGTGATCCGAATTCCCCGGGTCGCTGAGATTCTTGAGGGGATTAGCCAGCCAGGCTTTGACGAGTTGTCTGCAGTGAGCATGATCCCTCGCATCTGCTGAGTTTTCTGCGACAAATCCCAGCCGAATCGCTAAAGAAATGAAGTCATTTGCGAGTTTTGATTCCTCGTCAGCGTGGACCCACAGAATTGCGTCGTATCGATTTTCCATCGCTAGGCAGAATTCCGCAGCGACTTGAGTTTTACCATAACCCGCCGGGCCGGTTAGAGTCATGGTTTTGAGGATTCCTGGAGATGCACTTGGTTGGAGTGCACTTTCTAGTCTTTGCAGTAATCCCTGGCGACCGTAGAATTCTTTATTGCGTTTCCCCGGAAGTAAGCTGCAAGGCAAGGCTGGATCAACTTTACCCGTGGAGTCCAATAGCTTATCTAGCTGGACTCGTTTGACGAAATTCTCCAATTTGGAATCCAAATTGTGGCCAAGATACTCACGTTGTTTCTTGGATACTACGAAATGCCACTCATCTCCAGGATCGCAGCCTGGGGGAGGTTGATGAAGCTCCTCAAATTCATCTGAAAGAGGGGGCTGGTCCTCCAGTAGCCAGTCAATAAGGTCCGATTTCTTTCCAATTGCAAATGTGAGGGATGCATCTTCGGCAGCCTGCGTGCTTTCATCGACGACCCTATGGCCCGAAGGAGCGCTCGGAATTTCGTCCTCAGCCTCCTCAGACTCGACCAGAGACCACATGGCTATGTATTGGAGCTCATCGGCAATATGATTGAAGAGCTCGGTATAGGCCTTGTCATCATATACCCCTGAGGATCCTGTATGAGTAGAGCGGGATGGAGTGAATCCACAAAGCGGACACTCGGGTATTGTCAAGCGGCTCCCCATCCCGCTGTACTGTTTTATACGGTTGAGCTGGTTTTGGGTTATCTTTCCGTGTTTCCTGCGGATATGATCCTCATATTCGGCCTCAGCGGCAAACGTCTGGGGAGCGTGGCCAAGTAACTTGCATGCGTATTGTCGATTGTGGGATTCCATATGTTTAACCCACTCGTTTCGATCATGGAAACAGTGATAGGGCTCTGAACAATCGTCGACGAGGCAGACAAATGGCTCAAGATCTTTCAGGAAATGGTGTTTCCATCGACGACCGCCCCTTTCTGTTGCCGGTTGGATTCTGCAGCAATAGGGGCAAAGAAATTCCGATGCACCAGCCGGGACTTTTGGGGCAGGCGGGAACAAACTCGAGTCGACTAGAAGCTGAGTAGACGGTGCGGCCGATTTCAAAGTTGATTGGAATGATGGTTCATACTTGAACCTATCTTTTACGAATTCGGACGCCATGGTTCCGGAGTACTTTGCTGTACTTGCCGCCTGTATGATTGGTGCAGTTGGACGAAGATTGTGAAATGGGGCATCCTTTCCAACTTCAAGGATCGATACGCACGTGATCCGCGATGTTGTCCCCGCAGCCCGTTTTTGCTGCTCTTTCGGTGCACTCTCTCTTCTGCCTCGAAGTTTTTTCTGATGTCTCTGTCGGTAAAGAAAACGCCTGCGCCGTTCTGCATTTGCGACACTGAGTCTTTGCAGTAAACCCTCGCTTGCATCTTTCAAGCGAAATCGAAGCAAAGTCAACGTGTACTCCTCAAATGCCGATACAATGTCTACTCCTTCCGTATCGTAGAACATTTCTGCTGCGGCTCTTTGGTTCTGTGCGGCAATCGGGCGGCTTCCCCTTATCGCAATGGAGAGCCTGTGCAGTCTCTGGACCGCCGATATTATGCCGACGAGGGGAGGGAATTCTCGACTTTCTTCTTTGCTACTCTTCGAGCTAGATGTCCCTGTTCTGAATGAGGATACTGTTGAGACCGAAGTATCCGTATCTGCCCCGTCGTACAGGTTTTCTGCAGCTCTTACTTGTTCTTGGTCCCCATCGCCGCTGTGGTAACCTGAGAGTCGTTTCAAATGCCTCTGGAGGTTGTGAAGCTGACCCATAACCAGCTCAACTACATCTCCATGCTCAAGTAACCGATAGTCAAGGGACGCATTCCCTTCCGCAAAGACACCTTAACGAGTCACTAGTTAGCCTCCGAAATCATTCGCGGCCGAGATCATCCATCTCTACAACAGTACCGGTCCTGTACGGCAAAGCAACATGGGTAATTCCGAATGTTAGCTACGCCCCGACCTTTACTGCCTGAGATATCTAATAGAAGAGGAATCGTTTTCCAATCCATGGTAGTTTCCAGACATCTTTCGAGATTCACTCCTCAGCCTACCTCCCTAAATGGGTATGGTAGTGAAGAATAGCTACGCTGATCTCCTTTAAAAACGAAACAACGAATGTTTTTCTTGCCAACCAATTTCTGGGATTTGCTCACCTATATTATCTGCCCACAGATTGAATCTCGCTCTTTGTGTCTCCAAACAATCAACCTCCTCATCAGGCTGGTCGTTGAGTGGGAGACCACTTTGCTCCGCGATCCGTGCATCGAACAAGTCTGCGCAACTCTTTGCGTTTGTCTGAATTTGCAACGACTCCATCTCAGAGGCTTCTCCGGGATGATACTGATCCCAAAAATGATGAGAACTAGAACCCTTCAATGACTTTCACGACGAAAGCCAGAAATGGGGCGGGCCAGCCCAGACATTGGAAATGCAGTGAGAGAAGAATTGGGCCCCGCCAAGAAATTGCTTGCCTGAACCACCCACTCCCATCACTTCTATGCGCGTTGGATGCGAGATAACGGACCACGCATGGTTCGCAGCCGGTTTCAGCGGAGGTTGCATCAGGCTTCCGTATACACCCACGAGGCAAACGGTTCGCGATGCTTACGACTTCCGGTCAGTCTGTTCGGTCAAGGTTTGGTACGTGGATTGGCCCACGTCTTCCCGCCTCATTCAGCCTTGTCGCAAGGCTCAACATGGACCCCCACCTTGGTGACTATCAAGACAATCATCACTGCCCGCTGTCCTACGCCGACTTCTGTCGCAACATTTCCCTCCGTTGTGTGCCCACATAGCACTCCTCACCATGATCGTCCTCGAAGTCTTCGGGCTCGCACTAGGAGTTGCCCCACTAGTGCTCGAGCTCATCAAGCACCACAAGAAAGCCATCGCACCTCTCAGCGCCGCTAATGCGAACACCCATAGAGAATGGACCGATGAGTTCTTTGATGATCTTCATTATGAGGTATCAACTTTGAGATTGACTCTACACAATTTCGTCAACCATCTTCCAATCGAAGACGAGCTTAAGGACCGGCTAGTGGATCCTTCAGTGGTCGATCTGTCGCTTTGGAAAAACCCTTCCCCCGATCTTTGGTACGCCTTCAATAGCCGTCTCTCCTTCTGCGCCGAAGATTTCACTAGGTCCCTGGATACGGTGTTGTCTCACTTGGCCAAAGTCATTTCCGATAACTCTCTCCCTGTGCGGATAAAGGGTGAAAATGTTAAGGTATGGTCGTGCCTCTCCATCGAGATTTTCTAATCTTATCAATAGCTCATTCATGAGGATACTTCCTTCAGGAAGCTAGAGGATATTTTGAAAACACGATCGATTGGCCTGGGACTGAAACTGAAATTCGGGTTGAGGGTAGATAAACGAAAGAGACTGATGGATAAGATCTCCAAGCACAATGCCAGGCTTCAAAATATGCTGCAACAGACGACTGAAAATGGGTTGCCTTCTCCACCGCCTCGGAAACGTACATTCGAAAACTGTATACCACACTTCAATTTACGCGATCGTGTGAATGCCCTGCGTGACAAATTTGGTCGTATTTGGTGTAGATGCACGAACCATGACTTGCGTCTCGGGCTGCTGAAATCTTGGAGAGATGAGGATACTGTGTCCTTGGACATGGCCATGAATTTGTCTAAGGATCCGGATTCTGAATGCAGATGGGGGGAAAGCAAACTACAAATCAATCTTAGGGAGTGAGTAGGTCCACAACGCCATAGCAAACATACTAATAGTGGTCTAGAGCTTCTCAGAAGAAGCGTGCCCATGTTGCATTTGCCGATGAGTCGCCTGAACGAGCCACGAGACAAGAGAGTACTTCTACTAGCATAACAGGATCTACCCACGAACTCAGCCCGCCTAATAGTCCACTTAGTGCTTCTCCTAGCAATACATTGAATATGACTGGATTGCCGGAGCATGAATTGAAGCCCGCCGGCAGGCCCCATCACCGTATTATGGTCGATTCATTATGCGACACCATCGAAAGCGGCCTTCGGCAAAGAGCCCGGTCTCAACTCCATTTTGAAGAAGACATGCTATGGCATGCGCCATCTTCTGAACGGCAGGTGATTGATGTTTCTCATCCTGGGACGTCACTAGCAACGCTGCTGTCCAATGGCTACAAACTCAAAATGAAACACAAGACAATCCTTCAAGTCATTCTGGCTCAGTCACTTTTCTTCTACCCATGGAATGACCATGATATCAACAAACATTCACTGTACTTCTTTGGCAAAGACGATCGCGATTTTACCAAACCATTTACGAGTCTCACTGTTGAATCCATGGGTGACATTGATTCCGACCCAATATACATGTCCAAACTGTTTCGAAACCGACCTCTTGTATCCCTGGCCACTCTTTTACTCGAACTTGAACTTGGCGCAGATATCAAGTCCAGTTACCTCGAAGAAGACCTTTCCGACGACGGATCGCCGAATATCAACACCGACTTTTTCACCGCAGGTCGCTTGCTTGAGGAGAACAGGGACAATCTGTACTGTGGGATCAGAGAAGCAATTGAAGCTTGTTTAGAGTGTGAATTCGGCACTCCGACCGCAAGTCTGGATGATCCAGACTTTCGACAAGCGGCGTATGAACGTATCGTGCTGCCACTCGAGGCCGAGCTGGAGAGAGGCTTCAAAGTCACTGTCCAGAGCCTAAATAACGATCCCGAGGCCTCTCAGGATCATCGTAATTTTGTCACAAGTCTACCTGGTGTAAAGCACGCGAGGAAAGACTCAAAGGTCAGTCCCAAAGATTTTGGAATGGATGTAAAATGCCAACCAGCTGCAGTTTTAGAGTCCTTTCAACGTCCAGAGGGTATGGCTCTTTGCTCCATTGCGACAGGCGATTCGATCCCAATCTTCGAGGCTACGGCGCCGATTGCGACATCAATCACGCCTGTCAATAGCTGATATTTCACGACAGCGAGTTGGTAACTTTGATAAAATTAGTGTTTTGAGTCGGTTTTATTCATCTTATATTTTAGTTGGCTTCAATTGTCTTTCGTAAGCGATGATACCTTGGGACGGCGCGGCTTGGTATTTTATTCTGGACGGTGTTCTAGTATTCCTTTTTTGGTGTCATCATGATGGTGGTAAACTGCATAGCGAGGGCGTCTTGAAGTAGAAGTGTTCCGGATCTTAGCGATCTTGTTCAGTTGCAATGGCATCGGCTTCGAAGTGGTCGACGTCGTAGAGTGGCATTTTGACTCGAGAGGAAGAGTCTGGGCAAGTGAAGTCCTGGTCTGCTTGGTGTTCTCTTAATCATTGAACTTTGTCACCACTTACGCGTAGTTGAGCTTTACGGACTTCCTTTTCCAGCTTGATTGCCCACTTCTGTCGGAAAGATCGGCGCATTGAAGGGCTCTCGACGCATGTCCCCGGTTGTTTTTGATTGACAATCTTCTGATGTAACGTGTCGATAAGCACCGTACGCTTTTCGGTGAGCCCATCTTCAGTCAGACCCATTGCTTTCGCGCTCTGCTCTCAGTCAGTAGAAGTCATCGTCATGGCCATGGACCCGCGTCGGATGTAACGCTGTAGTTCTAAGCCAAGCCGTCGCATCCTGGTTAGCTTGCCGCCCCCGCATCGCAATCCCCGGACTTGCTACGTCGCTGTCCGCAGCAATCCCTTTCCCTGGCCTTTATCCCTATAAGTGGACTCGCCTTGGGTCTGCAATAATGGCTTCATTGGATAAGCCCATGGCAGACGAGAAGATTGAGAATCCGGACGCTTCTGGAGACGCCGCGCATTCGGCAAGATTGGCGAAAAAGGTGCTGTGGAAGTTGGATTCGCGGTTTGTCGCTTTCATCATTCATCATTAAACCTCCTACTTTTTCGCCTTTCCGACGCGTGTATTATTGATTGTTGGCCTGACTTTACTGATTCCGTCAGGCTCTTGCCCGTACTCGCATTGCTGTTCCTCTGCTCATTCATTGATCGCACCAACGTTGGTAACGCCAAAATCCTCGGTCTCCAGAAGAGTATCCATATCACCGATCATCAATATGCCATAGGACTGTGCGTCTTCTATGCTACATACATCGCCAGGTACGTTCTCGGTGCTTTTGTGCACGAAACCTGAACTCCGCTTAACTAGAATCGCAGTGAGCTGCCGAGTAATCTTGTCCTGAAAAGGATGTCTCCCAAAATATGGCTGCCTCTGCTAACAGCCATCTGGGGGTTACTCACCATGTGCCTTGGCTTTGTTAGCAACTTCTCCTCCTTTGTAGCAGTCCGCGCCCTCCTCGGTTGCGCAGAGGGCGGGCTCTTACCTGGCATGATCCTTTATCTATCGCATTTCTACAAGCGCACTGAGTTCGCTTTACGCATTGGAATCTTTTACACGGCGGCCTCCCTTTCCGGCGCCTTTGGAGGTCTCCTTGCCAGAGGGCTTTCCGCTATTGGGCCCAGAGGGGGCTTGGAAGGGTGGCGGTGGATACTGATCATTGAGGGGTTAATTACCGTTGTATGTGGCGCATTCAGCTTCTTCGCGCTGCCCAACTCGATCGAATCTGCACGATTCTTGCGACCCCATGAGAAAGATTTTGCCCGCCATAGGTTGCTCCAAGAGGCATCCCTTAGTGCGCTCGGCGAGCCAGTGTAAGTCTCAGACACGACCGAGCGCCTTCCCCCGAAAAGTATTCTTTAGCATAATTCTAACTAACAACCGCCCCAGCACGTACTATGAAGAAATGTTTTCCTGGTCCGAAGTCCGCCGCGGCGTCTTGAACGTTCAAGTCTGGCTCTCGGCAACCAGCTATTTCGCCATCCTTTCGGGGCTCTACTCATTCGGCCTCTTCCTCCCTACCATCATCAACAACCTCAAGTTCGCGCACAATCCTGACCAAGCACAGCTCTGGACCGTCATCCCCTACGCCGTGGCCGCCGTCTTCACCGTCATGATTGCCCTCTTATCCGACCGCCTGGCTCTCCGTGGCATTCTGATGCTATTCACGCTCCCAATTGCCATCATCGGGTATGCTATCATCTCTGTGAGTAAACATGCCAAAGTGCAGTATGGAATGACGTTCATGATGGCCACGGGGCTCTACGCAAGCGTGCCACCTGTGCTTGTGTGGAATAGTAACAACAGTGCCGGGCATTACAAGAGAGCGACGACGAGTGCACTGCAGCTAGCTATTGCGAACTCGGGAGGATTCCTTGCCAGTTTCATCTACCCGTCCAAGCAAGCGCCGCAGTTCCATAAGAGCCATACCATCATTCTGGGGCTGTTATGTGCGGCTTGGATTCTGTAAGTTCCCTTGGTTCTTTGACGTGTTCGAAACGAACAGTTCAGACTGATGACGCTCGACAGTGTTCTCGCCAATGTGTTGTGGTGCTGGAAGATCAATCGTGATAAGGAGAGTGGCAAGCATGCCCTTTTTGAAGGAAGCGGGGATGATCGTGATCCGAACTTCAAAATGGTACTGTAGGACGATTAACATCTAATTGTTCATAGCAGCTAGAGAATCTATATCCAGATAGTTTGCTTTTTCAGATTGCCATCCCAAACGGCCAAGCTAATGCCCCCTAAACACCGCTAGAGAAGCTCGAGGACCTCCAGCTGCGGGAGTAGACTGGAAGAATGAGTCAGCTTAAGGATGGCACCTGGCTCTAACGCTTTTCCCCGAGCCTAAATCAGCTTGGTGAGCTGGTGGTAAAGAAGGCACAGACCCACCCTCCGCCAACGACAAATCATCGGAACCAATGAGAACTCAACGCAAAATCAAAGAGCAACACCGTTACATCATTCCATGAAATCAACCAAGAATGAGAGCTTTATATAGAATCACCGCTTACGCATGGTTGAGCTTTACCAAGCTCTTCTTCAACGACGAATCATTATGACACCTCAAAGTGGGAGGAGCGATCGCCCACGCCGAATGCCAAAATGCCTTTCTCTTTGTTGAAGCTTCTCACCAAAAAGTAGTTGTGTACACCGGACATTGGGCATCGTTGAACACGTCCACGACTGAGAACTCCGTGCCATCCACAATGACTACCCAAGGACGCCTACCGACTCAAACCGAGTTCCTCGCAAGCGGTCTTATTGCCTGCAACTCGAACACTCCTCTTCGCACGCAGCCAACATGCTCTGTCTGCCACCACCTAATTAACTCCACCACACGCGATCCCGAAGACGGTGACATCGTTCAACTCCGCCCTTGCAACCACCTTCTCCACCAGACCTGTGCGCACTCCCGGTTCGGGAGTTCTGACGATGCGCATAACACATGCCCTACATGCAACGTTGTTTTGTTCAGTTCCACAGCCGGTGACGTTGATGCTGATCGGGCTCCTCACAACGACCTACCAGCATCTTCTCCGGGCATCCAACATAATGGAACGACTGGACCAGGCTTCTTTGGGCGAGGTCATCAAGTCGCTATGAATATCGATAATACAGGGGTGCCCTTGCAACGACTAGCCATGCTCCGCGCACTTGCACATCCAATCCCTTTCATGCCGTTGCTTTACCAAAATGCTGCGAGCTTCGGCTTCACTGCCATCAACAACCATACCCGATCCACCACGACCGCCACGCATACCAACCGCAACAACGGTGTCGGTCCGCGTAATGGCGCCAATGTTCACAGCAATACACCACGTGGAAGAATCGTCAATAGCGACGACCCTCCAATCCACCAAACTCGAGGATGGATATCGGAAAGCGGGAAGACGATTATCGGTGATGGAAACAACATCGTTGGGAAGGACAATCGTATCACGGGAGACGGTGTACGTGTCGCTGGGAACAATAATCGGGTCACCGGCAATGGGTGCCAGGTCACGGGCGATGGCAATCATATTACCGGCGATAGGAATACCATCTTTGGCAACTACAATGTGATCCTAGGCCAGAGCAATGAGAGTATTGGACTTTATAATACTGGAAATTGACGTTTGGCGATCTTATCGAGATCCTGGGGTCTTGTTGTTGGAAGAAGCATGGGTATCGGTGGAGGAGAATAGGATCAAGTGATCAAGCTTATTTTTCCTAATACAGAATCATTCGTTTTACTGTACACTCTTACAATAGATCTCATAACTCTTCTAAATCTTGGCTTCAAATCAACCTTACAACGGCTCTTTTTGCTGCCCGCATACACTGTTTGATCTTAGTAATAGAGTCCTACAGAAGTATCTAGCTCCTAGGCCCGGACTTCGCCTAAGCACCAGGTCTCAATTGATTGCCTGCGCTTTAAGACATCCGTAGCTAACCCTTGCTGCATGGAGCTCTTTAAGCGCGTACATCCTACCTATCTTGGTGAACTACGCCTCACCGTTGCGCATGTTGGATTTTGCTTCCAGCCAGCTTCGGGCATCGGAAGAGAAGTCGCTTGGGCATTTACAGAAGCAGGCTGCCCGGAAGTAGTTCTTGCGGACATCAAATGGTGATGGCGCCCAAGCTGCTGCGGAGGAGGGCAAGGCCTAAGCCACATCCCTCTTATAAGACTCTCTCTTTAAAGGTTGACGTCGTGTCTCCCGAGAGCGTCCAAGCGATGGCAGATCAGACCATGAAGGGCTTCGGCAGATCAGACCATGAAGGGCTTCGGCAGGATCGACTGATTCATCAATTCCGCAGGCGTAGGTCATAGTATCCAGCTTTCGCCGCACGTATCTTCTAAAAAGAGACGTTAGGTGCCAAACCTTTCAGCGAATCCGGTCTTGGATCTTGACCTCGACTTTTTTAAATGCCGATGCCGTTGTCTTCTTGTGCAGTCCGTCTATAACTTACGCCACGGGGCCAGGCATCCTGATTGATGCGGGATTGGCCATGAAAGATATTAAGTTTTTTTCATTATTTTTAAACTAGCATCTGAATTTCTTAAGCAGATAAGATTAGATGGATACCGGTATGGTTGGCTGGTTCTTAGCTCATATGCTTGATCTAGGCCCATTTCATGTTTTCGACTGCGTCATCGAGAATAATTTAAGCGTACCTAGGTAGGACAGCGTGCAACATAAAATATGACTTCAACCACAACCATTCCCGAGCTGCTTGTCCTACCACAAACCATCATCATGTCCAAACCCCGCGTCCTTATCAGCGGTGCCTCTGTGGCTGGACCGGCACTTGCCTACTGGCTGGTTCGCGCAGGATGCCAAGTAACAGTCGTCGAGCGCGCACCGAGCCTTCGGAGTGCTGGTCAAGGGATTGACGTCCGCGATGCCGCTCGAGACGTGATTAAGCGCATGGGCATCTTCGACCGCATTCGGGACAAAAGCTCACATGAGGAAGGCATCGAGTTCGTTGACAGCAACAACCGTTGCTTGGCCCGCTTCGGTGTCGATCCATCAGGCAAGGGCATAACCTCCGACATTGAGATTCTCAGAGGAGAGCTGGCAGGCATTCTCTTCGATGTTACAAAGGATGACGTCTCCTACATCTTTGGCGACACGGTCGAGAGCCTGGAAGAAACAGGCGAGGAAGTTGCCGTGAACTTTGCCAACGGGACCCCGACCACGGCTTTCGACTTGGTGGTTGCTGCAGATGGCATTGGCTCGAAGACCCGTGGTATAGCTTTTGGAAATGGCTCCTCTTATGTTAGATCTCTGCACTCTTACGTGTCATACTTCTCCATACCAGTTAGTGGTACAGACTCGATGTGGTCAAGAACTCACTGGTTCAAAGGGGGTCGGAACATGGTGCTGCGACCAGACAACGTGGGCCGGACCAGGGCTTTCCTGTGTCTTACAGCCTGCAAGAAGTCGGACGAAAGACTTGTTCGACTTGAAAGGGCTACCAAAGAGGGCGTCCCAGCGCAAAAGGCCCTGGTCCAAGAGCTTTTCCAAGACGCCGACTGGGAAATTTCTCGGATATTGAAGGGCATGCACGAGTCCAAGGACTTTTACATGCAACATGTTGCACAAATCCGGCTGAATCGCTGGTCGAGCGGTCGTGTGACTGTGGTCGGCGACGCGGGTTATGCTCCTTCACCATTTACTGGCATGGGCACATCGCTTGCTTTCATCGGCGCATACGTTCTCGCAGGCGAGATATCTCGACAACTAAACAACATTCCCGCCGCGCTGGAGTCCTACGAGCGTGTCTTGCGCCCATACGTTGAGAGCACCCAGAAACTGCCTGCTGGCATACCATGGATTGTCAACCCTCAATCGACGCGGGGCGTCCGAGTGTTTGAGACCGTTATTTGGGGTATAGGGGTGCTATCGGCGACATGGCTAGGCATCTTGTTCTCGAAACTCGCCGCATATCTTCCGACCGGTGGGGTCTCGTTCACGTTGCCAGATTACGAGGCGTTCTGGCAGTAGTCAGTACCTTGCTTTCATGGCTTACCGTTTACTCCTCATTTGCGAGAAAACGTCGTCGAGAGGAATTGAGGCTCCTTAATGACTGTTGGCTTGACCCCGCATTTCCACTTTGAACAAATAGTAAGAACTTCTCTTCTACCTTTCAGTATTCTAAGCGTCACGCAAATCGTACTTTTAATTTTCAAAACAGTCTCATTTGAAATGAACTACCAGAATATGACCAGCTGCACTGTGAAACTCCACCAGCTATGCGATACATGTGGTACGATTCGTGAGAAGCTGGAGGATGGAGAATCCTTTGAAAAATGTGAATTTTTCTCAACTCAATTATAGGATCGAAGAAATGGAACGATCATCCATCCTTGGATGCCATTTCTGCACTCTCCTTTTATGGGATCTTGACAGACCTATAATAGACTCTGGAAACCTCTATTTAACTATCAATCTCAAAGATGGGAAAAAACATATCTGTAAGACAAGTTCAGCGCTAAGGTTTCTTCTCCCCAAGTGAAAATACTGGACGATGAACGTACGAGAGATGTGCGCCTACTCAACATCAAGATGCTGCTTCTGCATACTCTCTGCACTTACCCCGAGTATTGTTGATTAATATTCAAGATGCTTCGGGTTCAGAGGAGTACTAAAAATCTTAAAAAGGGATCTTGCCCTAGTTTAAAATCCCTTTCTCCTTAGCCACTGAAGCCTCACTGCTCTCACGCTTCCTGGCAAACATCACGCTTTTATTTGCTCTGCTTCTTTCTCGACTTTTTTTCTTTTTGCCTTTTTTTTAAAAAAAAAAGGCTATTAAGACCCTCTCTCTGCTGCTGACCTTGCGGGCACTTTGCGCCAAATCATCTCTGCTCCGGACTTTGTCCCCAACAATCCCCACCTCTCCCCAGCCGACTTCGCGCGTCTGCAGCAATCCCCTCCTGTCTGGCCAGCCTGTCCTGTCTTCACACCATATGCCCTGACCCACAATGGGTATTCTCAGGGTATGTCTTATGCATATGCGCTCTGGCATTGGTATATGGGATGCTGTGCTAATTTTTGGGGACTTTGCAGTGCGGGTGGCCGGCACCAACTACCTGACCCATAGGGTCACATATCACGCCTTTTTTGGTGACCTGATTGGAGGTATGGGTGCAAGCCATACCATGTACTTGGGGAAGAGGACTTATTCATATGTTGTAGCATTTCCCTATTCTCTTAGCACTTTATCAAGCATCTCTGCAGTTTAGAGAGCCTGGCTAACCTAGGTCTCTAGCAACATCAATCCCCTCCACCTTGCCCCGCGAGGCCAATGGCCTCAACCGGACTCGAAAATTTTGTTTCGAGTTTATGGAGGAGATGCTTTGGCGCTGGAGCGTAGGGCTGTCAGGGCTCCTAGGATGGAGCAATGATGACTTTGCTGCGGCTGTTTGCCGCTCTAATACTGCCTGCACCACTATAGTGCATAGAGCTTGCCCGTGCCGTTGTTGGCCAGCATTATGGGAGGAGATGGACATCTGAGCTTTTTTTTAGTTTTTATTTTTTATTGTTTGCATTAGATAGATTTTTCTCTTGGAACATTGCTTTTCTGACCACCACTGTCAGGGCTTGCACCTAGACGCTAGAGCATCATTATGCCACAAAAGCTTGGGCGCCCAAAATTGTGTCGCGTGGAGGAGGTGATGGATCAAAGGTGAGATGTTATCTACATACATGTTGCTTCGATAGAGAGCTGGGTCCAATGGTGCGTTACGCAGTATGTTCGCTGATCTACCTTCAGACGCAAACACATCTTAAACATACTCCACCCCGGAGAGTTTCCTTTCACTATATCTATCTTTCCAAGACTGGGTGCTTCAGATGCACTGGACGCAGCATTAATTAGTGAAACTCTCATCAACGAAGAGGCGAATCTGGGCATATCGTGAACGAGGAGGCTCGCTACCAAGCAGCCAATAAAAATATTCCTGCGCGTCGAGAATCTGCTCGACCAATTGAGCTCCGCAAGTTTCACGATGAATTTACCGATGACGAACCTATACGGCTCGAAGGTACGATCTTTGGGCCGGGTCATTGTGGTCTTTAGGCCACATTCCAGGCGACGAATGAACATGAGGCCAGAGTCTTACACGATCAACTTATCCCGCTTGGTCTCATAATGCTTGCCTTGACCGCCGCGACGCCTGTATATAAGGGATTTTTGGCTGACACGGATGCGAGATGGAACCAGATCACCCAAGCGGTAGATGATCGCCCGGCTCGGGAAGTCGAGACACGGAGACAAGGGCTGACACCAAGATGCTTCTGTAATATGATGTATGTTGCGAATGTAGTCGCGCTGCGCGGGGAGTATCAAATCACCGACCTTCCCGTAAATGAGAAAGCTTACGATGACCTCCGGAAAGCTGGTTTGGATCCTTTAACTGCTCGACATTTTGCCCATGTCTTCGTACGCGACCCTGTTATGATTGCCGAGAAAGATGCGAGGCCAAAGTCTAGATCAAATCACTCGAATGTGATCGATGGAAACCTAGAGACGAACCACTTTGACTCTATGAACGGCGCGGTATGACCGCACGTCCGCTTTAAGATTCCACCTCTTGAGAGTGACGATATTGGTTGGCGCGTCGAATTTCGGCCTATGGAACTGCAGGTTACAGATTTTGAGAATGCGTCATTCTGCATCTTCATGGCGCTCATGTGCAGATTGATCACAGATGGTAGGCTAAACTTCTATATTCTATGCCATTAGAAAAAGTGCAGGAGAATATGGCCCAAGCACACCAACGCGATACTGTCAGAAATGAGAAGTTCTATTTCAAGCATGATTTCAACAATAGCGAAAGAACTATAGGCAAACATGGATTCAGAAGGTATACGGCGAATGAGATAGTAAATGGGAATAATGACGTACCGAGATCGCTACCCCTGATAGAAGAGTACCTATGCTCGAACACCGAGGGGCGTACGATCGAAGCTTTACAGCCATGCCTGAACTTGATTCGCGGAAGAGCAAATGGAACGTTGTTGACGGCGGCCAGCTGGATAAGAAGTTTTATCGTGTCCCATCGGGAATATAGAAGAGATAGCGTTGTGAGCGCAAAAACCTGCTTCGACCTGGTTGCTAGGATGAAGCAGCTAGTGGAAGGCAAAGGTCGAGAAACGAGCGGTATGTTTTAAGATATCGATATAGTACTGACAATGGATGTTACCATAACGGAGAAACTCGACTTAACGCCTTTAAAAATATCCAATCGTATAATTCGAATCAGCTAACGCGGTCTGCGATTAAATGGCTCGTGTAGATAACTTACTATCAGCCTATTTTCCTAGCTAACTCAAAGCATGTGATTGAAAGAAGATCGTGCCGGGCTATCTATCTTATTAGAACTATGACTTAACCCTTACATGCGTAACTAGAAGGGCACCCAGTTCAGTCCGAGGATTCCCCTCGACACTGGTGAAGTTGGCTGAGGCGCATTGAGGAAGACTTAGAGAAGGAAAGAAGCTTATTTTATTATAAGCCTTCAGGTGCGGCCTCAAGCGCAAGTAATATCTCCTTAAATATCTTCCCAATTTTCTCCTCCTCGCCGGCCTCACGCCACGCAGCTGCAACCGTAGTGGGTAACTTCCTATCCTTCTCGCACTGCTCCAACGTAGGTCCTGGAACGGGCAAAGCAACACTGGTCTCTACAGTCGCCACTCTCAACCCACTGAGTATATCTCGCAAATGCCCAGCCGCTTTGCCCCCACCTCGTCCTCCGTAAGACACGATACCAGCGGGCTTGCCAGTCCATTCGTGGTAGAGGAAATCCAGAGCATTTTTTAAACTCGCTGGGAGGCTCCAATTGTATTGCGGAGTGACGAAAATGAAGGCGTCGTAAGGGCGCACGACTGCAGACCAAGCGCGCGTGTGCTCAAAAGCATAATAGGGCGATGGATTGACCGCCGGATGTCTTACTGGAGGCACAGGTTCATCAAAAAGTGGGAGATTCTGATCGGCGATGTCGATGATATCGACGGTGACGGATTTGTCAGCATTAATGGTAGTTGCGAGGTAGTTTCGAACATATTCGGCGATGAAGGGGTTAAGGCGCGGCTTTCGGACGGTAGAAGAGATTATGGCAATGGATTTTGACATTTTAAAGAAGCGATATAGGTTTGGAGTTGAAATTTGTTGCAATTCTCTGTTGAAATACTCAATAGTCTCGGTGAATTGCCCCATGCTTAAATCCGAATTCGGGGCCGAACGCTGATTGAATTACCAATAAGCAGCCACGTCATTAATATTGTGTATTAAGGGTGTGCATACGAGATACACGGGTGAAAAAGAGGGTATCTGTCAAACATTACGCTCGCTTCTATCCCAGCGCCACACTGCCATGAATTTAGGTAAGGGTTTCATCAGAATATGGGACACCAAGCACCTGGTCTTCGATGTGGGCCCGGAAATAAAAGACCAAGTCCAAAGTTCTAATCGGCTTAAAAGGATGGGCTTACCCTTCTCTTTAGCGAGTAAACCGTTTCATTTTAACTTATCGCACTACCTACATAGGCACTGCCTAGGCAAGGACTCGCTGCACGTGATGTTATCACTCGTGACATGGGTAGAATCCATTTGGAGAATCAACTAGACTTGGGGATCAGCGATCAAAAAACTCGAGGGATAAGATTAGACGAGAAGTTTGCTTGAAGCCTGTGCTTAATCGGAAGATAGGAGAAGCGTTGAAGACGCAGCTATTATTACCCGCTAAGGCTTGCCTCGGCCGGATTCCGGGAACGTGGAACTTCCGACTCGGAATCTTACCTCCTTAAATTCCGATCCATCACCTTTCAAACACCCACGGCATCGGGCATTCCTACTTCTCCATTCTATCTTTCTGCAATCGACACCATGGCTGACCCGAACGTGGAGAGCCCATCATCGGGTCGAGCGGCGTATGCACCATATGGAAAAGCCTGTCTTGCCTGCGTCAAGAGCAAGACAAGGTGTGCTGCGTCTAGCAGCGGAACAAAATGCGAAAGGTATGCCATTCCATCAGCATCTCCTCACCACCATCCTGTTCAATTCCTGGGGAAGCGCGCGAGCCTTTCGATATTCTTCCGCATAGCCATATTTGGGTGTCCAGTCCAAACGAGAGTTTGATTATTCGAATACCTTGGTCATGGGGGGGATTGCCCAACTTGAATTTGTCGTCGCCCATGGACTCCTAGATTCAATAGCAAGGAAAAGTCGTTGACTGAAATACTAGGTGTCTTCGCCTAAGCAAAAATTGCCAGCCATCATCTCCACCAGTCCGTAAGAAGCGAAGGAGAGCAACTTCAACAAATAAAACAGCTTCGCTGGAAGAGAAACTCGACAGTCTCGTCCAGTTAATTCAACGTAACCAGGTCCGCCCACCATTGCAAATCCCCCTACCGGAGCCTTCGCAAGGCATGGAGCCACCCCAGAATCGCGTTCAAGCTCAGTCAGCCGACCCAGAAATTTTGTTGGAGCCTTTCCAAGGCCACGGAGATCACACTGATCACAGCCAAAGCCAGGGACAGCATGTTCCTAGTCTCTATCCTTTAGAGTCCGAGGACGAGTGTAACGAGTACCTGAATACCTACCGATCGAAGATGGTCCCCCTTTTCCCGGTCGTTATCATTGGACCAGATGTTACCGTCAAAGAATTGAACGACCAACGTCCGTTCTTGTGGCTAGTTATCAGGGCTATTTGCAGCATCAATTCGGCTCGTCAAGAGGCGCTTGGGCTGGAAGTGAGAAAGGTGCTGGCAGCACAAATGTTGATTGAAGGAGTCAAAAGTTTAGATTTGTTATCAGGACTTCTGGTGCTTTCTGCTTGGGCCCATCTTTATATCTGCAAAATCCCCATTCTTACGACGGATATTCAGCTCGGGATATCACTTGCTTATGACCTTGGACTCACAAAACCGCTACCTGTAGAACCAGTCGGCGTCATGATGGACTATAATACCCAAGGCTGTCCAAAACCGCTAGCCCCACGTCCACCACGGACGATTGAAGAGAGGAGAGCTGTCTTAGGGCTTTTTTTGATCAGTTCGATGTGAGTGGGCGGTTTCCTAACCCTTTACCTTTTCCGGAAGCTTCATCCTCTGAGGTTTCGACCTTGACAGCTTTTGTCCCCCACACCTCAAGTCGGACTCTACCCCTGCTACCATGATGAGTTTGACGTCGATAAAGACTGAATGCCATCTCCCACCTATATCATGAAAAAATTTGAGTATGGGGATTGTGCTAGGTTGAACTATGTTCCTTAAGGCCATCTCGCAATAAGACGAGTCCCTTATTGACTGATGTACTGTTAGAGTTGCCAATTACTTCCAACGTTCTGAGCCTCTGCATTGGACTTCGTACCTGGACGATTGCTTGCATCTTCTCGCAGACAATAAACACTGCCCAACGGACGAACTGCTTTGCTACCTTGTGCGGGTGCAACTGATTTGCAATAAAGTGGCAGGTGTCATATGGGTTGATCCGTCTCTAGTCTATGGGGATGGGGCCAACAAAATACCCCAAGATCTGTACGTCGAGATGTTCACGTCTCAACTAGAGGAATTAAAGCGCTCCATTCCTCCCAACCTGAATTCCAACGGTATGTATGCATTGTTTCGCTGTCCTTTACTTCATTAATCCTCCATCTTTGCCTTCGTTGCCTAGTACCTGCCTAACCGAGGCGCTCTTTCAGGAGAGTAGTGAGCTCATGTTAGGTAGTAACAGGCGAATCCGGGACGCGAGGTTATCTCGGTGGTAACCTTTCACGCGCCGATCGTCGTACATCTACATTTCAAGGGCTATGTTTGCTAAGTCACATATAGTGATGCTGCAGTTGCACATCCTTAATACTGTGCTCAGCATACACGAGCACAGCCTGCTCATCTCTCCCTCCAAATCTGGCCCTTCACCCGACCCTACTGCCCATCTCCGACGTATCGAGTCACTCTGGATCTGTTTTAATGCCACTAAGTCCTGGTTTACTAAGTTCCTTTCGCTCGACTCCTTTCCACTTTCCTGCTACCCTCGACTGTCTATGGTAATCTTCACTCAAATAGCACATTGCATAGTCGCTTTATTTCGTCTTAGCACGTTCGATTCTCCCGGCGTTTCTTGGGACCGTCAAAAGATTATCCAGATGTTTAACTTTGGAGAGCTGCTTACGACCATGGTAAAACGATATGAGAGTGCACCTGCTGCAGCGGGGTTGGGCACTAATCTCATGAGCGAACCAGATGAAGGACATGTGTGTAAATCTCTTTGTATGTTATTGAATTGGTGGGAGGTGAGGATCGCTCCCAAAATTGCTGATCCCACGACGAACAGAGGTTATGACGGAGCAAACCCTCTCATCACGAATGCTCCTGTATCTCAAGATGATAAGCAAACGGATTCGATAGAATTTTCAGAGATGAATCTGGAGCTCCTAGATGAGGCCTGGATGAGAGATATGTTAGGAGGAGGGTTTGAGTTTTTTAGGGAGCCCTATCTCTAATTCTAGATCAACATAAATTGCAGTAGGGAGACTAATCTACAGTGCAAGAAAACGTCTCCAAACCCTTGAACGCATGATGCTAATACTTCCACATCTCGGGCTTGAAGTTCTTCTCAGCCTATCGGGCCTTTTAAATGATAACCGAGCGAGAAAGCTACCTCAAAGGGAAATCTAAAACTCAATGGCCGACATTCCGTTTATCACGGCGTTTCAATTTGACTAAGCTGGCCTACACTCAACGCAAAATCAAAGCAACACCGTTACATCATTCAATGAAATCAACCATGAATGAGAGCTTTAAATATGATCACCGCTTACGCATGCTTGAGCTTTATCAAACTCTTCTTAAGCTGGCCTAGCAATGAGAGAATGGATTTGTTGTGCGCCGCCACCTCGGTCGGAACTACGCATCTGCGCCTCCGACTTCCAACGGAATCTCCGTCTCCTAACGGCTTTCCACCTTGGAAATTTGTAAATACAGCGATCGTATTCTGTATTTAGGCAGAAGTGTTTTCATACATCGCATTACCTATTTATCTTGTATACCTTTTGCTTTGACAATCACTAAATCCATTCGACCAAGCTCTCTTCTTCTCGTACCTCATTGGCAACCCAACATAAAAGCCAATCACTTACTTGCTGCATCATGGAGAACGTAAACGATGAAAAGCAAAGCATCAAATCTGCTGTCGCATCGAAGCAACATGTGGCTGAACCACGCGACGAAGGGAAACATCTAGACTTACAAGCGACAACATCTTCTGCCGGCGAGCCTGAGCAGGAATACATTGCTGGGGCCAAGCTCTGGACAGCCCTGGCTTCCGTAACACTGATAGTCTTCCTCATGATGCTTGACATGTCGATTATTGTAACGGTAAGCAGTTGGTATCACGGCCTCTACGCTTCAAACCCCACTGAGAAAATGTTAGGCCATCCCTCGAATCACCAGCAATTTTCACTCACTTTCCGATGTTGGATGGTACGGAAGCGCGTATCTTTCAGCAAGGTATGTATTCGTACGGACTGAGTTTTGACATACTCAATACTGACCGCATGCTAATAGCTGCGCACTTCAACCACTGACTGGAAAATTATATACCTACTTGAGCTCCAAAGTAAACCTTCCCCCTCACTCCATACTCCACAAGTACTGATGCTCTCATATCAGTACACTTTTCTCGGCTTTCTTGGTCTTTTCGAGTTTGGCTCGGTGTTGTGCGGTGCGGCACAATCTTCCAAGATGCTTATACTTGGACGCGCTGTAGCTGGGTTGGGTTCATCTGGCCTTTCGAACGGTGCTCTCACCATTCTCTCTGCCGCTGCACCATTGCATAAACAACCAGGTACAGCCTCTATAATTTGTCCGTGTACCCGGAACTAATTATAAACATTAGCAATGCTTGGAGCGATGATGTCTAGTAAGAGAAGCTAAATGATCAAGCTGCCTTAGATATTCACGCGCTAACCTTTCATTAGTTTCTCAATTCGGTATAATTGGCGGTCCACTGATTGGGGGCGCATTAACCCAATACGCAAGCTGGCGATGGTGTATGTATTACCTTCCTCTCAGCCTACTATCCGCTTTCACTGACCACTTAGGCTTCTACATCAATCTACCCATCGGGGCAGTTGCCTCGATCCTTCTCCTTGCCATTAACATACCCGAGCGCCTCGACAGAAAACGAGCTGGAAAGCAGACTCTCCTCACTATACTCTCGAAACTTGACTTTTTAGGCTTCTCCCTGTTCGCCTCCTTCGTAATTATGTTCTTGCTGGCTCTCGAGTGGGGAGGTACGACATATGCGTGGAATAGCAGCAGAATTATCGGGCTCTTCTGTGGTGCAGGTGGGACTTCGGTGGTCTTTGCAGCTTGGGAATACCATGTTGGGGATGGTGCAATGATTCCCTTCTCAATAATCCGTAAAAGAGTAGTATGGTCCTCCTGTATGGCCATTTTTTCCTTCTTTGGTGCGGCACTTGTCTTCTCGTATTATCTACCCATATATTTCCAGGCTGTTAAAGGTGCGTCGCCGGCTATTAGCGGCGTCTATGTCCTGCCAGGGATATTAAGTCAGATGCTTGCGGCGGTCGTGTCGGGTGTACTAGGTAAGCAATCTTGATCTTTGAATAGGACATGATTCATTTATTGATAACGTTTACAGTGGGGAAACTTGGGTACTATCTCCCTTGGAGCATTGCCAGCGCTTGTCTCGTTGCGATAGCCGCGGGCCTGATATCGACCTTCAAGCCACAGACTTCTACTGCAAAATGGGTGATGTACCAATTCATCGGAGGATTTGGTCGAGGTTGCGGTCTACAAATGGTTAATATTCCCTACAACCACCCCATTGAAAGATTCTACATTCAAACGCTAACAATGTTATTCTTGTAGCCCATCGTCGCCATCCAAAACTCACTCCCACCTTCACAAGCCCCCATCGGCATGGCTCTCGTCTCCTTTTTCCAGACTTTTGGCGGTTCTATCTTCCTAACCATCGCACAGACTATCTTTAGCTATGGTCTCGAATCCGGCATGGAGGAGTATGCCCCTAACGTTGACGCACAGGCGGTCATCACTGCTGGTGCTACGGCGTTTCGAAAAGTAGTAAAGCCCGAGGAGGTCATAGGTGTTTTGAAAGCGTACAGTGTGGCCATAAATCATGATTTCTATTTGGCTGCAGGTGTCGCCGTAGCGAATTTTGGAGTCTGCTGGGGAATGGGATGGAAAAGAGTTGGAAAGAAAAAAGCTGTTTCGCCTGAGGTGTAGAACCAAAAGTAGATTCTTTTGTTCATTTACACTAGAAGAGTTTTCTCATTAGCACCAACAATCTTTTATATCTAGTTTATAATATTTTAATATGTTTTCACATATCTATAAGAAGACTACTTAATGTACTCTATTCTCTGAATGTCTGTATTAATTCAGTTACCAGCTCTTGCAACCTTTGTTGTAGAGGTCTCCTCATTTGCGCACCTGTTACCTTTCAGCTATTGTTACGAACTGAAAATGATCAGCCAAAATCTAAATGGCAAGGCAAACTAATTGTACCCAGTGTATACCAGTATGGAAAGGGGTAAGCAATGTAGCGTTTGTTTGAAAGAACTCTGGCAAGCTTCCTCGGAAGCCACGCACCAACAACTGCTTCCTGACATATACATTATTCTCTGTCCTTGTCGGTACTAGGTACGCGTTAGGATAGCATTGGTTCGTAGGAGAAAATCACAGGCTTATAGCATCGTGGAGAGAATAGTGTCAGCTTGGATTAAACTGGAAGAGAGGTGTAGGTGGAGGGAACGACTTAGTGAATACATCCACGGCATATCTAGTTAGGATCCCATTTGACTAGACGGATGATGGAAAGGCCGCCGTAGTCCTCAATCAACACTGATGCACTCCCATTTGCAATTCTAGTGAAGACACCCAGGCATGCCATCGCAGGAGAAAGAACACCTCAGGTCGGGAAGACAGATTAGGCATGTGGCTTTCAGGATATCCGCGAGCACTAAGTGCTCCATTTAATAGAAGACTTCAGTTTGGGACCAGCCAATACAATTGGGATACTTCTCAAATGAGTAGGATCTCTGCTGGTGTATCATCCAATCTTCAGGCTTCGCCCTTTATTAAACCGTGGATCTAGCAGCCACCAAGAAAATAGTAGTATCCTGGCCGGCTTTGGCTTGGGCGCAGTACAAATGGAAGACCCGACCCTTGAAACCCTAAAATCTCATCTATCCAAGTCACCGTGTCCGGCACGACACTGACGTACCCTTTTGAGGTTTTGCATATAAATTGCCGAACATCAAACAACTCACGGATCCTATCCATGAATTTCGTTGCGATGGGATGCAGATATCATGGAGCCTAGAGGCCGTGAAAAAGGCCTTGGCTTTTTCATATTGATCCAGCATCCTGGAAAACAGGTCCGATTTAAGTGAAGCTGGGACGCGATTTGCAATGAGCGTTCGACACCAGAATTCCGGCCATGGTTCGCCTGTGAAATAAGGGTCACCGCTCAGAAGTTGGTCGCTTTGTTCGATAAAGCGCTTTAGTTGTGCAGCCGCGTCATCTCCGTTGGGGTCATCGATATCGACCAACCTTACGAGGGAGGCTTGACAAGTATCTAGGCGAAATCCAGATACTCTTCGCACGTAAGGGTCACTGTCAACCAAGGATACATTATGCGGTGATATGATCCGATTGTTGAAACCGCCAGTGTATGCCCAGCCGAGCTTTAACCAATAATCATCTATCGTCCGGGGTCGAGTCCAGTCTGTAGTCCACGATGGAAGCGGATTGACATCTGGATCTTTGGACGAGTTGGTTGCATGGAATAAAAGGTCCATGCCTTGCCCTTTCTCCACCAGCTTTCTCGCGAATCTTAAATTTGTCTATTCAACGGTCTCTCCGTAATCTGGAGGAAACTCTGCAAGGGTAATATCTCCTGCGAGGCCGACCAGAGCATAGAGTCGATCCCGAGGCCTAGTAGCCTCGTTGCAAAGAAACATTCCCAAAAGCATGATGATTGGCGTCGCGGCCGGCTTTACTTCATCCGGAAGCGCTATGACGACCTCTTCTATGAGGGGAAATAGTTCTGGGTGCTCTCTGTAGGATTAAACCACGAGCTCCTTTGTTCACCAGCCTAGTTCCCACTCATCACATATAAACCGAACTTCGCGAGCGAGGACAACCTCTTGAACAACCCATACTCTCAAGAACCACGGCCGGCAAAGGAAAGCCACCAAAGCCTTCCATATGTTATCATTTGGGGGAGGAAGAATGTTGGAGTTGAATGTTTCCGTTGCGAGTACAGGTCCGAAGAAGCCTTTGGACGCCTGCTCGCCAAGATATACGAAAACCTTTGCTTGAATGGAAATCTGAGGCATTAGCGCAAATTGGATGGACTTCTCCATATTGTCCGCTTGATTGATACAAATGCTATCGGCCCAAAGCGTGCGGTCAGTGTACCGGCGTCGCAAGCGAACGAGAGCATTAAATAACGATCGGGTCAGTCGAATTTGGCATCCGTCGAGTAGTATCGAACAGGGTGTGGAGCTATCTCCCCTCGTGTATGAGACTGCTTCGTAACACACGCGACTGAAAACCTGAGGTCGAATCGAGCCTCGAGGTGAATCGGGTGGATTCCCCGGGTGCAGGATAAGAACACGGGTGAAGCCGGGTCCTTCAAGTGGCACATAAACAAAGGGTTCATTAATTAGTTTCTGTATCATTAAGTTTTCGACTTCAACCAATACCGGATTCGAGGCAGATGGTATAGCTTCTGCCAGTTGGCGCTGCTTAGCGAGCGCCTCGCGACGACTCTCAGGCCGTAGTAGTGAAGTGATCGTAGGAGGTGTCTTTCCTTTGGTGAGAAGAGCCCGATAAACTGCTGCTATTTCTGCTGCCAGACCGTAGAACAAAGACTCATTTGAGCCATACAATGCAGATTCTTTCTTGCTGCTCTCCATCCGCTTTCGTTCGGCCTCAGTATACTCCATTTCCATGCGTGCCATCCGTACAGAAGTTGGCTTATAACCGAGGTGCAACCATAGGGATGATGTTGACGAGCGAGCGAAAGAGGATGGCACAAAAAGCAAGACGTGTGGCCGAGCAGAGAAGAGTCTTGGCGGCGCCTGGTCGCGGATCCGTGCTTCATTTCCGGGCACACCGGATGAAACCACGAACTGCAATTCGTAACACTTTTTTAACACCAAGGTGTAGAAGTTCGGTAATTAGTTTCCCGAGAGTCGAATCAAGTATATCCAGACATCCGCATCGAGAAATAGGGGAGAGAATGAGAAAGAAGATGATAGCGAGCCTAATCCTGCAGGAGATTCCCCTGGATCCCATGGCACGATGATGGCTGCTAGAGCCGCGGGTGAGTATTATGGCATCGCGAAGGGAGCCACTATCATCTCCGTCAAATGCATATCTAGCTTTGTCGACCAAATGATGAAAGGCTTCGCTGCGGTAAAGGCTGATATAATAAAATCCGGCCTCAACGCACGAAGAGGGAAGACCGTCGTCGTCTTTAGCGGAGCTTATGCTGGCCCCAATCCAACGGCACAACTGGTGCAAGACACAAAGGGAACAATGCAATGGTTTTCTGGTGAAGGAATCCCCGTCGTTATCGCTGCTGAACACGAGGGCAGTACCAGGCCAGAGATTGACATGATCCCAATGAAACTAGACAGTAATCTAGTGCAGCTGATCAATGTTGGGGCCGCCGATTGGGATGGCAATAAACTTCCCGCTTCACAAGCTGACCCAAAGCTTAGCGTTTACGCGCCCGGTACAGGAGTTCCAACTAAGAAGAAGGATGGATCAGAAATGCTAGAAGTTGGGACATCCGTCGGTATGTAACATAATGTTTATCCTTCATCTTCGCTGATCGCAGAGGTGGAATTAGCTAACGAAGGTAAAAAGCGTTACCCGCCGTTGGAGGATTGATTGCAACGCTCATGGCACGCGATAGTCCTCCATGGGGTAAATTTGTCGATAAATTAGACTTCGTCTTCGAGATCAAAAGAAAACTCAATTTGTCATTCAGCAATGAACGAAGAGCGGGCAGTGACATGAATATCATCTGGAACGAGGCTACGTTGGACCTCCAAAAGAACGCCGGCGCGAGGCTTCCCACAGACGTCAAGTGTAAAGGGCTTAAGGACAATACGAAGACTTACATATCTCGGGACACGCTCAGTAACCTCATTATCAATAGTTACTGCCCGAAGTGGAAAGGAGCCCAAGGGCAAATTGGAACCAGATCCTATCTCCCAGATACACCCGAGAACGTCTGGATTGAAGGCTAAGGCGATGTTTCCGCACAGGGACTTCGGCTAATGTAGACGTATAAGTTCTGGTTGGTGTTTTTGAACGCGCGGGCAGTAGCTCCTCTTTCTACGGCGTGTTGGCGCGTATTTTGCCCTTGTATTCTAACCAAAGTTGGTGAACTGCTGCCTCAACCTGAGGAATCCACGCTCCCTTGTTCGGGTGGCTGCTCCAGCGTTTATAGAACCAATGTAGCTTCTTCCGAGGGTCAAGAACGATCGCTGCCCAGTCCGCTGGTACCTCATCAGCCAGCTTGAAGTACTTTTCACACTTCACCCAGCTGCAGTAGGCCGCGTCAGAAAGAATCTTATATGCCACCCCATCCTTTGAACGACGGTGTTCATCTGCAAGCCGAACGAATTCAGATTGCATCTTATCCAGTTCATCCATCAGCCAATCAAGTGTTGATAGTGTTCCGCAAGCGTCGCGTTATAGCCCTTCACTATAAGTGTAGCCTCATAGAAAGTTTCAAGGTGTGTATGTAGGCGTTCGAGCTCTCGCCAGTGGTGCGGCTTCAGTAGGTCGTCGGGGGTGAGGGATTTTGACTTCGGAGGTGGAACATATTTATGGCAGAAGCGCTACATACGTTCCTTGACGTTAAGACAGTGACCGGTCGCAATCAAGAGTGAGTTCCAACGCGTTTGGTTGTTCTGGAGGACCTGTAGGTAGTAGGTAGATGTTCGAGGGAAGAGAGGAGGGCTGCAGCAGAATTCGAATTCGGTAGAACTCCGGAAGCTCGCTTAAGCAGTACGAAGTAAGGCTTAAGCAAGCTTCCGGAGTTCTACCGGGTGGCAATTATCACAAATTCTACCCACTATCAACCCAGTGTATTTGGCCAGCTCACCACCTAATTTGATCTTTTTGCAGACATTTCGACGCTGGGGCGAATATTGGATGTATCAAACAATATTTTGGAGCTTTCTAATCGCCCCCTACTTCTGCTAGAGGTCATGAACTTTCTTGAAGTCCATCTCTTTCGCAGCAGCGTCAATTTCCCTACACACCTTTTCCGCATCCTTTCCGATTATAAAGGCTTATGCACATGGATTAGCGATGTGGCCAAAACACCAAATCCGCCGTGGTTTCCTCTGCTTGGTGGTCAATTTTGGTTCGAAAATACGTAGGATTGCATTGATAGCAGTATCATTTGATTCAGCGTTATCGGCTATAGAGAAACCTAATTTATCTTCTAGATTGAACTCCTTAATCAATTCTACCAAAGTAAACGCTATGTTCTTGCCAGAGTGTTCACCAATCACCTCTCAGAGTCCTAGAAGCGCTCAGCATCAAATATCCTCGCAATTGATGAAGTGGGCAACTACACCAAGGACCGCATAGCCGTTTGGCAATGTCTAGAGATTGAATGATATTGACAGCTTACTACAAGCAACAGCTAGTTCCTCTTGCAGCTCCTTCTTCTTATTACAAAATAGGGCTAACACCCAATTACACACTGTATATGCTGGTTGGAAGATATTTATTGTCAGGCCTTGAAGCGTATTTCCCCAAATCCTTTCGTAAGTCACCTGACCTTAGATCATGTGACTTGATGACTAAGCATCTTGCTTAGTCATCCTTACCCCTCGGAATGGCTATATAAAGCCTTCCTCCCCCTGCACCCTTTCCTTCTCTTTGTACTTCAACTTCTATACTTTCTGAATGCAACCTGTTACCGAGTCCTCACATTTATTCGATCGTGGATTAAGGAAGAGTAGCTCGCGGAAGAACCAGTTTTCTAGCTAGTAGAATGCAATATGGTAGCAAACCAGCCAGCGGATTAGTAGGTGCTTCATGTATAGTGCACAGACATGGTTAGTCAGCATAGTCTTGGCAGGAACATCTAGTTTCTAATTCTACTCGTTTGACGACATTGTGTCCACTGCTTGATTGCATGTAACAACCCTTTGGAAGTTTACCACCCAATCTAGTCCCTGCAGCGTCGAGGATTCAACGGTTGACGGCTGTTTTGGATCCCTTCGTTTTGATTGTTCCAGCGGTAAGATCGTACCTGTTGCTGCATCCATATTGTAGTCCTTAAGAAGGTAATTAAGGGCAGTATTGATTCCATTATGTATGTTAGGGCTTGCACCCTGATGCATGCGGTAGGGTCACGTGACTATGTCACGTGGTAGCTTAGTCACTTCATTGCTTGGCAGG